>RJWM01011801.1:0-58606 GCA_004363535.1 Dasyprocta punctata | reverse complement strand
TTCCAAAGACCTCGCTTCCTAAAACCATCACAACAGGGCATTGTATAAAAGTATCTGTCAATGTACGAAGTCTGGGGGCACATAAATACAAAAGTATAACCATAGTAGTTATCTAGGTGTCTACCTAGTAAATCTTCATTAAACAGTGTGCTTAGTAATAAATAATTTATGTATTTCCCATAACTGTTAAACTGTAACGCAAATTGTGGCAGTTAGAGGAGTGTCAACCTGATTGGCTTTGAAATTTTTCTGGGGGATTGGTGGAACATGCTTCTGGGTGTTTGTGTGAGCCATGTAGTCATGACCTTGGTCCTCACCCCTTTGTCTCTGACACTGTTCTGCTCTACTTCTCAGCCACATGAACTAAGTAGTTTTGCCCAACCACACCATTTTGCCATGATGTTTCTGCTTTGAAGTCATCTGATCATTGACTGAATCTCCTTGAAACATGAGCCAAATCAAATCTCTCCTCTTCTAAATTGTGGATGTTGGTTATTATGCTTACCAATGGTAAAACAAGCACAGAAAATTGGTATGAAGGGTGGGGTAATTGCTGTGACTATGCCTGACCATGTGGTTTATGAGCTTTGAGAAATGGTTTGTAAAGTTTCGAAAATTCAAACTAGAGAAGTATTACAGTGTTGTGAGCAGAATCTGATAGATGATTCTGGTCAGAACTCAGAAGACCAGAATGCTGATACAAATGCAGATAGCAAAGGCCAGGCACAGGAGGTTTCAGCTGGAAACAAGTACTCCATTAGCAGTTAGACTAGGATGCACATGTGCTATACTCATACAGAAAATTTATCTATATTTTGCCAATGTCCTGAGACATTTTGGGAGACTTAGATTAAGGGGGGGTGAACTGCTTGACCTAGAGGATGAAATTTCATGGCAGCCCAACAGTCAGCCTATGGCATGGGTACTGCTGCCTTCTTTTAGCCAACTTTATAGTGAATATTGGGGCAAAAACAGAGCAAAAATTTTTGAAAAACTCAAATTTGTGCCCAAATGGAATCATGTGCAAAGCTGGGGCCAAAAGAGGTGTAGTTGCTAAAGAGATTAGTACCATTAAAGAAAACTAGGTAGAAAGATGCCTTGAGGGGATCTTAGAAATTAGCAAGACCCCACCCATGACAGGTTCAGTGGTATAAAGTTAAATCTTCCATTTGAGGAAAGATTCCCTGGGAACCCTGCTCAAGAAGGGCAGCCTTGGGAATCGATTCCCAGGGATTCATTTCACTCTACCCAGCTATCTAGGCACTCAGAGGGAACTACAACCATGATCCAAGGGGACCTAGCTAAAGATCAAGCATACTGGCATTGTCCACATCATACTGGTAAAGCATGAAGAATGTAAGAGTTAGTTGTGGGGTCAGGAAGGCTTCTACTCAGATTTTAAAGGAAGGCCTGGCAGGCCAGGTAAGAAGCCCCTGAGAGGGCAGTTTGTGAATTTGTGGAAAAGAAGCAAAAGGTGCAGGGGAGACCCCAGGAAATTGAAGGTGCCAGGAGTGTAGCACATCTATCAAGGAAAGCTGCTGACTATGGATGGACTCAACCAAAGAGAGAGGCCATGTGGGCTGTGACCAGCAAGGCCAGATGGGTGAGGCCACCCAACTTCCCTGGATATCACATCCTGTAATTACATGCCCCAGGTGCTGGATATGGAGCTACAGGATTTAATGTTTGCCCTGCTCATTTCCATCTTGCTTTGGTTCTATTTTTCTCTTTCCCTTTCTCCTCTCTTTCAGAATGGTAACCTGTACCATTGTAATGTGAGACTATGTACCTTTTTTTTTTTCTTCATTTTTCACAGCTAAGATTTTGCCTTCAGTCTCAGAAAAGACTATGACTTGGGCTTCTAAAAAGTGCTGGAACTGTTGAAACTTTGGGGAAGGGATCATTGTGTTTTGTGTGAAAGATCATTGTATTGTTTAGACAGAATTAGGAGCTTGCATTGTCTGCATCTGGAGACTGAGTACAGTTTAAGGAGATGTGCTTAGGTGTGAAGGAGGCAAGAACTGGGATGTGACAGGGTGTACTCTCAACTTGTTTGGCTTTGGGGTCCAGCTGGAGAACTAGAGCTCATTTCTCGGGGTCCATGTCTGGCCCCTCGCCCCGTCCTCTCTGGCTCTGTCCCCCGGTCTGCGCCCCAAGCGCTGTGAGCTAAGCAGCTTCACTGCACCGTCCTTTCCCACCATGGTGTTTCTGGTTTGGAGCCACCTGATTGCTGACTGAGTTTCCTTAAAATATGAGTCAAATTCAGCCTCCCCTCCTGTAAGCTGTGCCTGTTGGTATCGTGTCTGGCAACAGGAAACTTGACTGATACCCAAGGAAAAACCACAAGTTGAAATTTCTTTGCTTTGCCATAGATATATGACTTCTTTTTCCCAGTTTCTTATCAGTTATGAGTGTTGATTAAGATAGCACTGGTGGCATTACTTGAAATACAGATTCGAGTGAAATAAGCAAATGCAGAATGACAAATGTGATATGATCTGGCTCAAACTTGAGATGATTTCTATCCAGATGCCCCCACCCAAGTCTCATGAGCTCACAGGTAGGGCTTTGGGAAGGTGAGTGGGTCAGGGTAGTGGATTAGTGCACTGAAGAGTTCATAGCTAAAGGCGTGTCGGGAGGTGACTCCTAGTCGGAGGAGGTGGATCACTGAGGACGTGGCCTGGGAAGGTCTGTCTCCCTCACCCCTCACCCCTGCTCCCTCTGTCTCTTGGTACTTCCTGCCTGCCACGCTATGAGCTGGCTCTCCTCTGCTACACCCTTCTGCCATGCCGTCCTGCCTTGGAGATAGCTAGCTAGGAACTGAAACCTCTACAGATTGTGAGGTAAAATAAACCTTTTTCCCTTTAAATTGTGGGTGTGAGGTATTGTGTCTCAGCGACTAGAAAGTAACCAAGACAATACCTAAATCTAAAACAGTGGCTCTCACAGTAGAGAAAGTAGAATATTTCGCTTATCAAAGGCGGAAGAGGGAAGGAAGGGAAATAAGACAGGTTAGTTACAGTTAGAAGGAATAAGTTCTGGTGTGCTTAGGGTGACTATAAATAATGATAATACGTTGTGTGTTTCAAAGTAACTAGAAGATTTTGTACATCCTCACCACAAAGAAATGGTGTTTGAGGTGCTTGATATGCTAATTACCCTAATTTGATTATTACAATGTATACTTGTATCAGAGTATCACATTACCACAAACACACTTCTTAACGTGTCTGTTAAAAAGGACATAAACCTTTTCTAAAAATGCAGAGTCTTTGGTTGTATTCTTGATCTCTTAGATTGGAATTGTTAGAGCGAGGACTCTTCACTTTCAATACAGAAACTCAGGAGCCAGGGCTGAGTATGTATGGGAGGCCCCAGAAGCCAGTCTGCACTGCAGGCCTAGCTCTGCCCATCCCCCAGCCCAGTGCTGGTCAGTCTTGCTGGGGCATTTTCAGACCAAGGCCAGGCTACAAAACTGAGCAGCATTATGCATTGTTTCAGCTTTGATGTGTGGGAAGCAAAAGACTGCCCTTCCCTCTGCTTGGCAGGACACGCTTTCCCAGAGGGAGGTCCTTTGTGCTCACTGAAAGTTCATCTCTGCTCCTGTCTCCTTTTCACTTTTTTCCAATAAGAAACAATTCAAGCATGTTGCTAGATCTTTCCTCCCCTAATTGTCCTAGTTGGGGTGGAGTAATCAGAGTTACACAGGCTTTTGTTTGTCTGTTTGATTTTACTTTTAAACTGGAGTGAAGAAGTCACTGTTTACGTTTTTCTTGCTTACAGCATCTATTGCTTACCTACACAGATTCTTATTTTGAAAGCGTGTTTAGTTCTAGCCTTATCTATAGGACAGAATTTAGTCTATCATATCCCTTGTTTGGGTAACTAAGCAGCATGCAGAAAACCAAGCAGTAATATCATTTCCTCCCGTGTTAGAATGTTTTTCTAAATGTATAAATGAAGCTAATGAAGGAGTGATTGGAGAGTCGAGTAGAAGGATGAGTGGTGTGTGTGGATAGATCATAATGCCTTTCTAATTTAGTAAACACAGGGGTAAGTGTGTTATGGTTTAAATATGAGACATCCCCCAAAGACTCATGTATTTTTGGGCTTGATCCCCAGTGCAGCATTGTTGGGAGAGTGATAGGTGGTTAGATCATGAGGATTCTGACCTCCTCAATCAATTAATCCATTCATGTGTTTATGACTGAATGGGTTTAGTAGGAGGCAGGACCTAATTGAATGAGGCAGGTCCCAGGGATCATGGGTTTGAAAGTTATATGTTGTCCCCAGACCCTTCCTCATTTTCTCTGTCTCTCAGTCTCTCTGTCTCTCTGTCTCTCCCTCTGTCTCTATGTCTCTGTCTGTCTGTCTATCTGTCTCTCTCTGTGCCTGTCTGTCTGTCTCTCTCTGTCTCTCTTCATCTCTCTTCCTCCCTTTTTCCCTCCCTTTCTCTTTTTGGCTGTAATGAGATGAGCAAGTTTCCTCCCTGAAGCCCTTCAGCCTTTCAACCCTGATGTTTCTGCCACACCTGAGGCCTAAAAGCAATGGAAATTTTAACGATAGACTTAATCCTTTGAAACCATGAGCCTAAATACATCTTCCCTCTTTTGAACTGTGTATGCCAGATATTTGGTCCTAGCAATAGAAAGCTGACCAGTACAAAGTACTACCCATGTTTTCATTAATAGAGTGGTGCATATAACACTGTCCTCAAAATGTGGAATATACTACCAAAACCCAAAATAATATGTTGAAATTAATTTTTGGTTAGAATGAGTTAGGTCTTGGTATTGGGCCCTGTCAAAGGTGTTCTCAAATTATGTTGGGTCTGTTTTCCAGTGTCCAAAATTTTTGATCTAATACAATTTTTGTCACTTTAGTACAGAAAGGTACATTGTGTGTGTTTGTGTATGTGTGTATGTGTGTGTGTGCTGATTAGAAAAACCTATTTGCTTAGGGTAGAAATATGTGCCTCTCTCTGTCTGATGAAATTTAAATTTTAGGCAGTTGACTTGGCATCTGAACCCTGGGTAAGATTGCAGCTTTTTTTTCCTTCCTTCCTTTCTTCTTTCCTTCTGTCTTTTCTTCCTTCTTCCTTCCTTTCATCCATTTTTAAACTTCTTTTTTTTTAGAAAGAATCTTGCTATGTAGCCCAAATTGGCTTCAAACTTGCTATGTAACCCGGGTGTGGTAGCACACTGCTGTAATCCCAGCACTCGAGAGGCTGAGGCAGGAGGATCATTGCCTGGGCTACAAAGTGAGCTCAAGACCAGCCTGAACTGCATAGTGAGACCCTGTCTTAAAATAACAAAAATAAAATAAAATAAAATAAAATAAAAAACTTGCTGCGTAGCCCAGTTGGCCTTGAACTTGCAATCCTCTCACTAAAGCCTGGTGCTAGGATTACAGATGTGTGCCACCAAGGGATTGCAGACTTTTGTATGCCCCCTCCGGTGTGTGACTTTGTGCAAGGACTGCTGGGTGGGGAAGCCACAGCACGCAAAGAAAAGCATGTGCCAGGTTCTCCCACAAGTGGACCTCGCTGGCACTGCAGGATTAAAGCACAGGGCCTTCATGTAATTGTGCAGAAAGATGGCCCACTCGGCTTGTCCCGGCTCTATCCCCACTTTTTTTATTTTTTATTTTTTGGTACCGGGGATTGAACTCCCAACCTCATGCCTACCAGGCAGGTGTTTATGCCACTGAGTTAAATCCCCAGCTCTATCCCCACTTTCAATCTTGAGAATCTGTTTATTAGCACAAATGTCTCCAGACAAACCCCTGCCCTGAAAGTCTAGACCAATTTCTGGCCGTGCTTCAAGCAGTCGTCAGCCATGTCCCCACGATGGACCAGGCTACCTTGAGTTCAGTCTTGAAAAGCTCAGGGCTGCCCAAGGAATTTAGCATTTGTTCTAGCCAACACCTGGCCATCGGCCCTTGGTACTCCTTCCTTGAAGCATTTATTATTTAAAAAATTGTAGAATTGTAAATTCTTCCTCCACCCCTTTGAGGTATATGTGTTTGTATCTTCTGCAATTCCAGATTGCCTTTTCTAAGAACTGAGAACCATTCCTTTGAATGCAATCAGCAGGAAGGACAGGGCAGCCTCTGCCCCTCAGACTTTCCGTGGATGCGTGCCAGTTAGCAGGTAAGGGCTGGAGGGGCTCATCACACTGACACTGACCAACTGCCCTACAACATTTGGGTTAATTTTTCAGTTCTCAAACTGCTCCAGCCCAGATCACTCCCTCTTCTTGCTTCTTCATTTACCAGTCGTCTTTTCACAAATCTGAATTGGTCTCAGCTCTCTTCTGTACTGTAGTAGCTACTGAATAATACCTATCTTTGCCACCTTTTTAGTGTTGGCTTTGTTTACCCTTGATAGCTCTTCTTGTCCTGACCTTTTCACTGTAAAGCCATATATCTTGTTAGAAGTTGATGTTATAGCAGATGTATTTGTGTTTTGTTACTTAGTTTCCACAAGTATATGTAATCACTGCATATTATGTGCTGCATACCACAAGTTTCTTAGCCAAAATTCCATTAAATTTTCTTATTATAAAAAAGACTATATGTTCATCAGGGAAAATGAGAAAAATACAACAAACAAAATAAAAAGCATCCATCCGGCAATCTCATGACCCTGTTTTGCCTCTTTCTAATCTATCTCCAACTTCTTTTTTTTATCTCCAACTTTTGATGTTAACATTTCACGTATATCCCTCTAGTCTAAGTATTCTGAATATATCTGTGTAATTTAGCATAATTCTAGAAATTAAAGTGAGATCATACTTTTTAAACAGGTGCCTTTTCTACTTAACATTTTCCCATGTCACCTCAGAAATACAATCTAAAGCCCACCCAGCTTTCTATCACTGGACACAGCAACTTTACCAACAGCCGCTTTACCATGGAACCCTCCCTTCCCCTACGGCCAGTGTTTACCATTACCGACAGTACTGAAGTGGTCTCGTAGACCAGTCTTTGTGCTCACCATTAATTTTTCCTTTAGATAAGTTATAAATTATAAAGGGAGCATTTACCTCTACTCATGACTCAACCTCCTCTTCCTGTCAGCTGTTGTCGCATGTCTTCCTCCCTTCCTTCTTTTCTCTCTTTCCTTCTCTCTCTTTCTTTTTGAGACAGGATCTCACTGTGTAGTTTAGGCTGGCCTCAAATTTACAGCAATTCTCCTGCCTCAGCTTCCCAAGTGTTGGGATTACAGGTGTGTGCCGCCACACCCAGCTAGGGCATCATACTTTTCCTTGTCTTTGACCACGTCTTGGCTGCCTCTCCTGGCCTTCTATGGGCCTATGGGATGTCAACTGGGCCTGTTCTTTTCGTCCTCATTCTTTCTAAGCAAGCGCCATCTCTCCAGTACCATCCCTATGTTGATGGCTATATAAACCTTTAGTCTAGCTGTCTCCCCTGGGAGCCATCTTAAACACTTCACTGTTTTGAATGGCCCCACCTGGATAGCTCACAAGCATATAAAATTCAACAAAGACAAAATTAAATTCACGCATGTACTTTCTCTCACCAAGCCCTCGTTCTGCAGTGATGCCTCTTTTAGTAAATAGCACCAGCTTAGCCAGGGGCTCGAGCAGAAACCTGGCTGCCTGGCTCCTCTATCAAGCTGCACATTTTGCCAGCTCCTGTTGAGTCTGCTTTCCACCCTCAAGCTCTAGCATTCACTAACTTCTCTCCATCCCGTTGGCTCTAGGCCAGGATATCATCGCTTTGCTGATGTGTAAATGTGGTTCCGTCACCCTGAAACTTAAACTTTTCAAATGAGTCACCGCAGTCTTTGAGCCTGGTCTGTGACTGGCCAGGGTTTCTTCAAAAAGTGTAACTGGTCCTGCCTGAGCCTCCAGCGTCAGTTCCTGACACAGCGCACGCTGGTGTGTGTCACTGGCCCACAGACCGACTCCGTACTGTCTCTATCTGTCCCGTCTACCACTGTCACGTCACAGGGTCTGTCTAGGAGAGTGCCTGGACTTACATTAATAAATGTATAAATAGTGGGAGAAAAAGTGTCAATATAATATTTCCTAGACGCTGAATCTGTGCTGACTGAGAAGCAGTATAGTTAGGTTGACAGTCCACTCTCCGAAGTCTAGAGTAATTCAGAACCTTAGGTCAATTTCTTCACTTCAATAATTTGCTTTCCTCATCTGTGAAATGAGGATAACAGTATCTACCTCAAACAGGTATTGTGAGGATCGAATAAGAGAGTTTGCTACGTATAATATTTAGCACCTGTGTTAGCATTATTTTTTTAAAATGGCCCATTGTTAAGGTTTAAATCTAAAATGTTCCCCCAACTTCTCATGTTTGTGGAAGGTAATTGAAACATGGTGACGCTGTACTCATGGGTGGACTCATTCACTGATGAGCTCAGTAACTGACTGAGCTATAGGAGATGGGGCCGGCTGGAGGTGGTCACTGGGGGTGTAACATGGAGGGGTATATTTTTGTCCCTGCTTCTCATTTTTCCTCTTTGCTTTCTGGCCTCCATGAGGTGAATAGTTGACCTCTACCTGGGCCTTTCCACCATGGTGTTTCTGCCTTGGAGACTACAGGTCCTGGACTGAATCTTCTGAGACTGTGTGCCAGAATAAATCGCTTCTCCTTTAAGTTGTAGGTGCTGGGTCTTTAGTCTCAGAGCCTTATCTTACTGTTGATTGCAGTAAGATAGGGGAAAATGTGTCTCTTTTGATTAATAGCAATGTGCCTATTATTAGACACTCATGGTAATTGCACATTTTGGCTTTCTTTAAAGAACAACATGTTTCAGTACCATCTTTATGCACATAATTTTTTTCTTCTTAAAATATTTCCATGGATAAGTTTATAGGGTGATATTATGGGTAACACATTCACGTTTTCATCTCTTTTCATATGTATTGCCAGGTTGATATCTAAAATACACACACTACATTCTTTTCTTTTTCTTAGTGCTGGGCATTGAACTGGGGATCTCATGCTTACCAGGCAGGCACTGTGCTGCTGAGCTATAACCCTGGCCCCTACATCCTCTAATTTTAGAATCCTTGTTTACATCTTGATTCTTCTACTTGTTTTTAATTTAAAAATGAAATTTATAAGCCAAGCATGATGGTGTAAGCCTGTAATTCCAAGACTCTGGGAGACTGAAACTGGAGGATTACAAATTTGAGGCCAGCCTGGGGTGATTTAGTGAGTTAGCAAAACTCTGCCTCAGAGGAAAAAAAAAGTGTAATTATGCTTTTCTATCTGTTCTTTTGTTGTTGGTTCACATCTGTTTTTATCAGTACATACTGGTTATGCAGACTAGTGGGTTTCATTTTGGCAGATTCATTTGTGCACATAGCACACTTTGATCATTTTCATCTGCCTGAGGCCCCCTTTGCCCACCCACCCTTCTAGTTTCACAGTTTTGGAGAGGGTTTCAATTCATGTAATATATTTGGGTCATATCTATCTCCTCTATTATCTACCCTTAGGCTCCCTCCCCCTTACTCCCTTTCTCTTGTCTAATAATAGTTCCTGTCCACCCTTTTTTCATCTTTTTTTAGATTTTACATATTAGGGAGAACATGAACTATTTGTCGCCTGAGTCCAGCTTCCTCTGCTCAACACACTGATCTCCAGATCCATCTCTTTTCCTGAAAATGATGAATCATTGTTTTATCTATGACTGAATAATACTTCATGAGGCACATACAATGCAGTGCGATCAGAAGATATGGTGGTTGTTTAAATTAAAAAATTTATCACAGTGAAAGACACATTGTCTTTAATCTCCCTCAAACTACTCGCCCTTGCTTCAAACATACTTATCCCATCATGCTTGCCACTTTCTGAAGCAGCTCTAGAAGTCCTCTTTTGTGAGTGTCATTTCATGTTGTGATAAAAAAAATACCTTGAGTTTTTCTGCTAGTTGTCATCCAACTGAAAGGCAGGCAGGTAAAAAAAAACATTACGGTGTATGCTCATCCACCTTATTCACTGCACCTGGCATCATTTAACTCCTGGGCCTTTCCACAAAGTCAAAATGACCGTAAGCAGTAAATGTTTTGAACTTATTCAGGGCATGGAAGCTGCCACAACAGGGTAACTAAAGACACTTTTATTTTTGGTTAATTTGGGTAAGGTTTTATTAATCTTATGTTTTCAAAGAACTATATCTTCATTTCATTGATCCTGTGTATTAATTTCAGCCCTGATCTTTATTACTTCTTTCCTTCTGTTGGTTTAGTTTTGGTTTGTTCTTGTTTTTCTAAGAACTTGAAATGCATGATTAATTTATTTGAGATCTGATCTTTTGATGTGGACACTCATGGCTATAAACTTTGCTCTTAGAAATGCCTTTGTTGTATTTCCATTTTCATTTGATTCTAGTGATTTCTACATTTCCCTCCTGATTTCTTCAATAACCCATCAATCATTCAAAAACGTGAATTATTCAATCTCCATGTGTTCGTATAGTTTCTGTGGTTTCTATTGCTGTTGGTTTCTAGTTTCATTCCATTATGATCTGATAAGATGCAAGAAATTATTTATTTTTTAAAATTTGCTAAGGTTTGCTTATGGCCTATTTTCCATCTGTTCTTTACTTGGTATGGTGATAATGAATACCAGTAACTTATTTCTACGTTATTACAATTACCTGCTACCTGTCTCGGTGTACTAATAGGGACTTAGCAAGATAATGTGTGATATGAGTCAAGCATACACCCACTAACTGAATATAAAACATCCTTTCCTTCCCTTCTCCTGCCTTCCTTTCCCTTCCTTCTTTTTCCTTTTCTTTGCAACTTGTGTCTTGTTAAAGCACCCAGGTTTTCCTTGAACTTACAATCTTCCCGAGTAGCTGCGAGTACAGGCGTGTACCATTTTGTCCGGCTAAGATCTGTAGTCAGGGATTTGTGAGTCTTCATTAAATTCTAGGTAGGTAAATTGTGGAGAACACTAAATTCTGCAAGATAGTTACCTGGTACAGAGATAAAGTCAAAGGATAGCATATACATGTGGTTTAGGGTATAAGCTACAGACTTATTCTTTTTTTTCTTCAGTATCAAAGACATGGTTCGTTTGTTTGTTTGCTTGGGGTTTTTTTGGTACTGGTGATCAAACTCACAACCTCACAGTTGCCAGGCAGGCACTTATGCCACTGAGCAAAATCCCAGGCCCAAAGGCATAGCTTTTAACTTGGATATGTGGGTTGTCATTTGCTGGCAAGCAACAAAGAAGAACGGAGGTATGGTCTGGAGCTGGTATAGAAACTCCATGACGTCCTCATTGTCCCAGGATTCTGTCTCTGGCCTCTGGTACATTTATTTAAGTTTCCTTTTCATGATCACAAAATAGCTGCTCTGTTCCTAAGTGTAAGTCCTCCTTCCAAGCAGGAAGAAGGAAAGAGTACAAAAGGCAAAAAGTGTGTGCCAGTTGAAGCTGTCTTCTTTATTTGAAAAACAAATACTTTTTTGGAAGCCATACCTAATAATCTGCTTAGATCTCACTGGCTAAAATGACCATATGACTATCCCAGCTGCAAGAGGAGTAGCCCAGGGGAGGAAAACAGTTTCAAGTAGGCATGCTGCCCCCCTGAACAAAATTGGGTCTGTCCAAAAGAGGGGGAAAATGGATGTTGAGTAGACAACTTGCTGTGTCTGCCATGAATGTGAATCTGTCTGTACTTTTTCATTAATAAGATGAGGGATACCACATGCTATTTCTCTTAAACCCATGCTGAACATATCAGGGACTGTGTCCTTAAACCTCAACCTCATGTTGAGATAGTTAGACACCATGATGGTGGGACAGAAGACTAAAACTGCAAAATAAACCCCTGGGCACAATAAATTATGACCATTGTTGCATGGCACATTTTAATACACTCATCACAAGACCCTAGTAAAACCACAAATGCAGGATGTTTGCATGAAATGAGAAATTCTTACCAAGAGCAAAATTGCTCTATCTTTATTACTCTGTCAGTTTAAAATCACTAAATTCAGAAGTCACATGGCTGGAAAATACATGATTACTTTCCCACCAGATGTGTTGTAGGTTACACCTCTAACATATGGGTCATGAAAAAAGTTGCATGGGTTCCTTCCCTGGGCATTGAAGGCCACCTCTGCCAAGAACATGGACGCTCCACATGGGCCTGCAGATGTCTGATGCGTGAGTAGAATGACTAAAAGGCTCAGCATAATGTGTCTTCATCGTGTGTCTGTCCCCTTTGCTGGCTTAAACCCTGAGTCAGAGTCTACTGAGCTCTGCGCATGCATATGTTGAACATTGAGAAGTTGTTTACTCCAAGACTATGACACAGGGCTGATTTGGCCTATTGTCTGTCAGAGCCGGTGTGTGTTTCTCCTACTCCAACCTCATGCTTTTTCAGCAGCTCAAGCACTGAAAGTATCACCAGGCCAGGACATTTATACAAGATGAGAACCCCCGGCGGAAGAGTAACTCAGCAGTTCCTGAGTAAAGTTGACCATCTGTTAATCCGTCATCCACAAGGTCAGGTTATTTTGTTCAGAATGATGGTTCCAAATACGTGAGAAACCAGCAGTCTCTATGACCAGTTGATGGTGAGCACCCCGTGGTCTGCCACAAGAAGAAATATCCTATGAAAGCAGGTCCTTGGCCAGTGACAATGCCTACACTTCAGTCCACCCCAGCAAATCCATGCAAACTTGTTGCTCTCTGTTTGGTGAGTAGTAAGTTGGTCATTCTCTGGCTGTAGTTCAGCTAAAGAACCTCCACACCCCACCCCAACCTACACCCCCCAGAAAGGCTTCCCCTGAGCAAAATAGAGTAATACAGCGCAATATTTGGCCCATCTCTGTGTCATAAGATCCTGTCATTCAGTGTCAATATTACACCAAATCAATGCAAAAGAAACAAATGCAATTGGGCTTTTCAAATCTGTTACTTTTCTTATTCTTCAGGATTTTTTCCCTGCCCAATACACAGTATCACTCAGGAATTTGAAAACTACAGATATTAGTAGTGTTCAACAAAGAAAACCCAGTCAAAACACTGCTTTTATCCTGAAAACATTCCTGTGAGATGTTCCTTTAGACAGCTAGGGAAGAAATAAAGCATTCTAGAGTAGGGAGGCGCCTTCCTTCTTTTAGTGCCAGGAGGGAAGCTTATCTTCTCAGTTCCCCATTGCCAGTGCTGAGAATATTATCTCACTAGTTAACTGACTAGCAAATGGTGTAGATCTACCAAGAAATCCCTACATCACCACTTGGGGTTAGCAAAGTTTCCCAAAGCTGTGATAAGGAACCTAACCCACCCCATCCGTGGAACAGGATTGCAGGTTCGCTAACTCCTATTGCAGAAAAAAAATTTTTTTAGGATGCACCAGAGTGGCTCAGGAAGAGTTTGTTAGGCAGAAATTTTATATACACTCAAGTGTGAAATGCAGGTGTGCACAGATGAGACAGTTTTTTTGGGAACAGGTACATTTATACTTCTCTTGCAGCGTGGAAATTCAGGAGAATGATGACCTCACCCCTGAGGAGGGTACTCACCCATTCTGTAGGTGTGGGTCCAGTTTGGTTTTTTGATAGGTAATTTAAACAATTTTTTGATTTTTCAACCTGTTTCTTTATCTCGGCATCAGGTTCCTGATTTTTACTTTTTAATTAACCCAGTTTGTGACCTTGTAGTATTCTTGAGAAATGTTGGGTATCATGGGTCTAGAAGGAAAGAAGCCTAAATTTAACCAGGGAATTCTGATATGAATCATCTTAGGTAACTTCAACTTGGTCCTAGAAGCTGCGTTCCTTCTTAGAGTACAAATTTTACTTACCACTGTGTCTCCTTTGACTTTTCCTCTTTCCTCACATGGACTGCTTCAGTCGTTCAAAACCTCTCATTGTGATTTTATGAATGTAAAACATATAACGGAACTCACTTCTACCTTTTTAAGCCTTATTGGGTGGTCAAAGAAGGTTATAAAACTCTTTGGAAGAAATGTTTTTTCCTATTCACTAAATACATCTAAATAAAATTTATCATTGTCTCTAAAAACCTGGAAAACAACAAGAACTCAGAGCACAATTATCCCTAAAAGATGTGAAAAGAAAAAATGTGCCTTTCAAAAATGAATAGATTATAAAATTTTGCTTAATATATATCAAAGGAAGCCTTGTAACTTCTTTTTCCTTTTTATTTGGGAAGATCTGGGGATTGAACCCAGGGCCTTCACACTGAGCTCTATTCCCAGCCCTTTTCAAAATTCTCAGTTTTGAGACAGAGTCTCCCTACGTCATTTAAACATGAAGATATGGGGTAACAGGATGCTTCGTGGCTTCACAGTGTAGAATTGTGGCTAACGGAGTGGACTCCTATTTTTTGTAATTTATGGTTGTTAGTCCATGTTGCAGTATATAATGATTACATTCATCGTGGGGAGTCGGTGCCAACCATGAGAGGGCAGCAGGGGAGAAGTTGGTGCCATGGGTGACAACAAGAATTTACCAACAGTCAAGGAATATAGAAAAGTTAAAGGTTCACTGATAAACTGCAAGAAAACAGCAGGTAAGTCCCAGGAAGGACCACGCTGTGAGGGTGAAGGGCTGCAGTTTTTGTATTTGATTTTAACATGAGGAGAGCGTCTCAAAGCGTCGTCCCAGGAACGCTTTCATTGGGTCGCGGCAGCTCTCCCGTCCCCCCTTCTCTGGACTGTGGTGAGCTGCGCGTCATTTGAAAACTGAGTTCTGTTTTGTTTGACAAACTCCAGTGCTCCTGAAGTTGTAAAAAAGAGTAGTTCTGTGTAGAATTAACTAACAAATACGTAAGAATTGACTGATGTTCGTGCTCAGGGTGTCACTGGACTGGGTCTTTGGAGGTTCCCGCAGCTGAGATGAGGAGCGTAACACACTCTAAATATAGAATGTTTAGAGGTTTGCTGATTTCCATTGTAGAAAAGGAATTTTCAGGACAAGTCATTAAAAAGCATGGGAAAAGTTTTATTAGGCAGAAATTAAAAGATATGCTTTCAAAGAAATAGAATAAGGGACCTCAGGAAAAAGAAGTACACTACAGTGTACAGCTAAGAATATTTTGGGGGTCTTGGGAGTATCTTTGTAACTGGGTTTTGGGGTACTGGGGTCTCCTTTGAGAGGTGGTTTCTAGGTTCTTTCTGTCCTGAGTAAAGAATAGCTCAAGATGAGTCTAAGGTAGCAAAATTTTACTTTCATTAAAAGTAAAAAAGAAAAGAAATATAGTCTGCAGAGCAAGTGTGGGCCAATTAAAAGTAGAAAAAGTAGACTCTGCAGGGTGAAAGAAGACCTCTGCGAAGAGAGAGCACGATGGCCCATAGCTCATGGCAGCCATCTTTGTACCTTCCTCTTCCCAGGCTGAGGTCAGATGTAGGCCTTCTATTAAAACCGGCTCAAGTTCTGATGAGAAGAATTGAAGAAAGCACTTTCGGATTGGTTCCACATACAGGGCTTTGGGTACTGTTCAGAAACTTGGTAATTAACAAGTCACCCCCACTTCCCTAGCCAGTCCGACCACCCTAATCTCCTGCCTCACCTTCGAGGTGGGTAATGTAGGATGTGTTTTCCCACCCTTTGTCAGCCTACCCATTTGGCAGGCTATGTCAGAATGCAAATCATCTACAAGTGTTTGAAGCTGAGCTACATTTCCCACTAATATCACTTCTTCCTTGAGGATGGAAGAAGTGCAGTTTACTGATGAAAAGGGCAGGTTCAGAGCCCTGTATCTTTAAAAAAAATTTTTTTGAGTGAGTTTCCTGGAAGGGAAAAAGGATTGAGTAACTTTTATGTCCTGAAGCTGCAGTTTTTCTTAAAAGTACAAGTTTAAAAATCCCAATTTTCTTGACCCCTTTCTGCCTTTTTTTTTTTTTTTTTTTTTTTTTTTTTTTTTTTTTTTTTTTTTTTTTTTTTTTTTTTTTTTTTTTTTTTTTTTTTTGGTAGTATCTTCTATCTTACCTCAGCTCCTCTGGGAGTGTACTCCTGAGGCATAACGTCAGGATTGCTAGCTATGTGGTCAAGGACAAATTACTTAGCTTCTCTGTATGCATCAGTCTTACTTAGGTAAACTGGGAGTAACACCAGCATGTGCTTGAAGAGGATAAATGAATTAATTTCTACAAGGAAATAGGGTGCCTTGTAGTTATCAGTGATATAGAAAATGATACAGGACTCCCAAATATGGTATAAGGGAAAAAACTCCCTATCTAGTAGATGTTTGATATGCAGAGCTCATGTTCCCCAAAATTGAAGAATAAATTCTAAGGAACAACGGAAGTTAAGAGCAGGAAATATTTATTGAGAGGAAGAGATACAGCTCCTGACAGGCAGGAGGGGTCCCAAGTGGCTTGCTGAGGACCCCACTTCTCAGGGAAAGTTTTATAGAGGACAACCACATGGGTACAATGCGGGTCACAGCTGTGATCAACCAATAAAAAAGTCACTTAGGTAATGTTGACTCAGTGGGGAACAAGTCATGTAGCAAGTGTACTGTACATGGGTGGAACAAAGAACTTTCTAGGAAGGGCTGAGTCTGAGGGTCTTGGTCACCCACTGAGGTGACTGATGTCTATTTAGACTTTATTAGACCAGGTGTTACCACTTATCTCAGGCCTGGTCATTCCATCTTTATCTTGAGAAGAATCCTCCAACGGATGTGCATCTGGCCACAGTTGTAATAAATTTTATCTTTTCCCTGACTCCCAGACAGGACCAACCTTATTTTGACTGTCTATAACATTTCTACCTACCTCAGCTGTCTAGAATACTTCGGGTCTATAAATTAGCTTAGCTCATTAGGTAAAAGGCAGAAACCTGACCTTAAGAATGTCGTAGACTGGCCCCCTATTTCTCCTGTGAAATCGGCAATTCGATCACCTGCAAAATGAGTCATTATCTTCCTACCTGTGGGTGGGCTACCCTTCTCTCTTGTAAACCAAGACAGAGCATCCTATAGATTCACAAATTCCATAGATTTTCCACCCCCTCAAGAAAAAATATTGTTTTACTTGTCTCCTTGCTGAGGCAAAACCCAACACTCAAAGCTACGGGGGAAATGTTTGTTTTTAGAGGTGTCAGTCCTTAAGGGGTTGGCTCCAAGGCTGGGTAACTTGGAAGAGTGCCATCACAGAGAAAAGCAGCTGATGGCACCCACAAAATAACAAAAGCAACAAGGGGCCTTAACAGTGTTCTTCTGCCCTTTATATCTTATCCAGACTACTTAGGGTGGGGAGCACTCACATTCTTAATCCTAGTGACCTTGAGCCTAGCATTGCACCATGATTCAATTCCAACATCACATACTGTAGATCCAACTATCTCTGAAAAAGCCCCGCCTAGGACTGCGTCAGGCTCTGGGGGAACATCTAGACACAAGCCTTAGCAAACATATGTATTCCCAGTTCTAGAAATTAAAGTGCCTCTCTCTCCAGGGCTCACACTCTATCTCTTTGAATGTGTACTTTACATTCTAATAAATCACTTCATGCCTCTTGCTGAGAAGTCCTGAAAATTTCTTTTCTGTCAGGGGACTTGTAGCCTGTCCCATGGGTAGGGTGAGTCAAGGTTCCCCAGCTTTGCTTGGGGGACCACCTTGGAGCCTCTCTGGTGATTAAGGCATTTCAAACATTTTAAGGAGTGTAACACTAATTTTGTCATAAAGTCACTGAAGCATGGCTCTGTCAGACCCACATTTATTCTATAGAATGTTTTCCATTGATAAATTATTAATTTTAATTTTATGAATTTTATTATATTAAATAATGAGTACTTAACAGTAAAATAATCATGAAAATAAAGTTGAATTTGTACTAACGGTGTTTATACAAAACATCAAAAATTTGAACATAAACTTTTTAAGTGTACAAAGTCTAAAAAGAGCCAGCACAAATAAAGTCATATGAACTACAATGAAATACCAATAGCATTTTACAAAAAAAAAAATCTTTACTTCAGTTATCACACCTAAGGTAGTCTGTACACATGACAACAACACATTCAACACATATTGCTTATCCTGACAGCACATGCACTTTGCTTTCCTGGCCTTTTTGTAGGATATATTTGACATTTTACTGGTCTTACTGTTTCGCCAGGAGGTTCTTATTATATTATGTAATGTGTAGTTAACAGAAACATAAAATATCAATAACATTAAGTATTAAATTCTTAACATGTATGGTATGCTTAGACTAGGCATCAATATTTCCACATCAGCTATGTACTTGCTTATAAAAATCTAAAAGATAACAGCAGAAATAAATTTCTATATGAACTAGAATAAAAATACCAATAGAATGCTACAAACGAAATAATCTTTGCTTCAACTGTCATACCCAAGGCAGTCTTCACACATGATAACTGCATGCTCCATGCATATGTCTTACTTACACTGACAGCACATGTGCTTAGCTTTCCTTTCCTGGGTGGCCGTCTTGTCAATTCTTTTTCTGTTTTGTTTTGTTTTTTCGTATTGGGAATTGAACTCAGGACCTCACACTTGCCAGGCAGGCACTTGCACCACTGAACTATCTTCTCAGTCCCTCTTTTTCTGTTTGGTCAGGAGCATCCTACTGTATTGTACAGCATGCACTTAGCAGGGAAATTAGGTATCAATAAAATAAAATATCAAATTTGTAATGAGTGCTTAGAACAGACATTAACATTTTTACATCAGCTGTTTACCTTACAAAACCTAAGAGATAACATCAAAAATGAAAACTTATGTGAACTACAATGTAAATACAAATAAACATCTACCACAGAAATAAGCTTTACTTCAACTGTCACACCCAAGGCGGTCTTCATGCATGACAACTGCATGCTCCGTGCATAAGTATCCCTCACACTGACGTTATGCATATTTTGTTTTCCCATTGTTGTAGTAGGTCTTTGGGATGCTGCACCTGCCTGTTCACTTGACAGCTCACCAGTGTGCTCCACAATTTTTTTTGCATAATTCCCTGAGCACAAACATTTTGTTTTTCCTCTGCTGTAAATGATCTCTTCTGAGCTTCAGTCCTAATCCTCTAAGAAAATTTCTCCATGGTATTTTGCACTTTTTATTTTCTTTGTAAATTATCAAACTATTTATGGATCAAGTAAAACATAACCATTGGCCAAAGCTTTGTTTTTTGAGTAACATCATAGTTGCTGCGTAATTCATCAACAATGTGTATTCCACCTTTGGTTTTGTTGTAGAAGATTTCCATCTCAGGTTTCTGTTTTGTTGAGGTTTCCCTATCAATATTTTCCCATCATGGTGCAATGTTGACATCAGCAGTATGAGTTTGTTTTTCTTTGCCATATACAAGGCCAATGGTACATCTTTCTCCAAAAATTGTACTGTACAATTCTGTTTGGAAATTGCAACATTTCATTTGGAAATTCTGCTTTGTTCCTGTGTACAGTTCCTGTGCTGGCCATCTTGTGCTTTGTTAGCAAATGTAGCCTCAACTGGAAACTGTTAAGCCAACTGTGTAATGTCACATTCCATTTAGTTTAGGAGCTGGGAGCAACAACTCTGTTCACAACATCATTCAGTTTATTACTATATGAATAAGAACCTGATGGCTGAGTCCCAGGATAAATGTCTAAATTGAAGTATAATTAAGTTTTTGCATCTACAAGGGCACAATTTTTTATGCAATATTTATGCTTTTGCATGACTTTTACATTCTTGTAGTTACTATGAGAAATCCCTGCTAAGTATAGCAGACCTACGAATGCTGTCAGTTCAGCTAGTGAGGTGTCATAATAAATACATTTTTAATATGGCTATTGGTGCTTACAGAACATTTTAATTGTCTTTCAGCTTTTGTGTATGTTATCGTTTGTGTCTTAGTGTCTCCCCAGATCTTCATGCAGTTATCAGGTGGTGGGCTTTTCAGAGGTAGCTGAATCTAGAGTTTGTGATTGATTCATGGCCCAATGCTGGGATTAAGGGTGTGAGTGCTACACTTTCCCTAGGGCAAGTAGCCTGCTATTACGGTTTGTGTCTAGATGTCCTCTAAAGCCTCATGCAGTCGTGGGAGCAGGCTTCTAGGGTTTGTGATTGATTCATGGTCAAATGCTGGGATTATGGATGTGAGTGCAACACTCACCCTAGGGTGGGTAGCCTACATACAATATGAGAGATAGAAAGAGTTTTCTCTCCTTGCTCCTTCCTTTTTGCTCTTGTTGCTTTTGCTGTCTTCTGGTCATTATGAACTCTTGCCCTCTGCCATGTTCCACTCTGTCTTGGAACCAGCTTAGTATTGATTGAAACCTTCACAAGCTGTGAGCTAAATAAACCTTTCCTTCCTCAATTTTTGGCATCAAGTAGCTTGTCTCACCGACAAGAGAAAAATAACCAACACAGAATTTGGTACCAGAGAAATGGGGTCATTGCTATGACTATACCTGACCATGTGGTTCAAGAGCCTTTGGGAATGGCTTGTGGGAAGAATTGGAAAGGTTTGGAAATGTTGCCTGAAAAAAGTAGACTGGAATGCCTTAGGCTCCTTTGTATGAGAGATTCTGGTCAGAACTCAGAAGACCAGAAGATTGATAGAAATCCTGCCAGTAAAGACGAAACTCAAGGGTGTCTGCTGGGAAGAAGAACAGCATTGCCTGCTGGAGTTCAGATGATGTGTGTTATGGCTTGGCAGAAGGTTTGTCTGCATTTTGCTTGTGTCCAGAGGGTTTGCCTGAGTCTAAGATTAAGGGCAGTGGACTAAGTAATCTGGCAGAAGAAATTTCAAGACAGTGGAATGTTGAGGCTGTGGTATGGCTATTGCTGGGGCTTTTAGCCAGATTTATGTTGTGAATCAAGAGCAAAGAGCCCATCAGAATAATTTAAGAAGTTGTGAGTTTGGCCAGAAAGGAAACTCCACTAAAGCTGTAGACTGAAAAACTGTGAGTTTGGTCAGAAAGGAAACTCCATTAAGGTTGTAGACTGCAAAGATAGAGCTGAGAAGGAACAGGAGAATAGGAAAGATGGCCTGAGAGCATCACAAGAAGCTACAGGAGTCTGCCCTATGCAACCTAAAACTGCAAAAGTAAAAGACTTTGCTTTGAGGAGAAAGCTGCAGAGCACCATGTTCCAAAATAGCAGCAGCCACAGTATGTTACAGAATGGTGGTATTGGCTGCACCAGGTTCCAGAATGGTGGCACCAAACAATTTGTTCCTCAGAATCAGGTTCAGAGTGCTCAGCAATTCAGGCACTCAACCCCTACAACCAAGAGACAGGAAAACCTGGCTACTGCTCCAGTTGGCAGTGGACTTTGGCATCATCAGTGTGGTGCTGGTTTTAGGTGCATGCAAAATGCAAGAGTTATGAGGTTGAGAAGGCTTCCACTTAGATTTCAAAAGGCCAGGGAGGCCAGGCAGTGTGCCCCTGAGAGTGCAGTGTGTGAAGCTGTGAGTGTCAAGCCAAAGGTGCAGTGGACAACCCAGAAGTTTGGAAAATCTAGGAATGTGGACCATCTAAGGAAAGCTGCAAGTATTGAGCAGAGCAGGCCTAAGAGAGAAGCCATGGGAGGGGTGCAGCCATCCAAACGCTTTGGAGCTCACCACTTGCCACAGATTGCCTCAGACACTGCACATGGAACTACAGGGCTTAATGTTTGCCCTCCTGGATTTTGGACTTGCTTTTGTCCCATACCTTTGTATTCCCATTCGTACCTTTTGGAATGGCAATGTTTATCTTGTGCCATCGTATGTTGGAAGTGTTTAACTTTTCATTTGTACAGAGCTTCACAGCTAAGAGTTTGCCTTAGATCTTGAAGACTTGGGACTTGGACTTTTCAGTTAGGACTTTGTCAACTCTTGGAGATGGACTAAAATGCTTTTTGCATAAAGGGATGTGCATGAGTCCTTTGGGGGGGTCAGGGACAGAATGTTATGTTTTATATTTAGATGTCCCCCCAAAGCCTCATGCAGTCATGGGGTGCAGGCTTCTGGAGTTTGTCATTGATTCATGGTCCAATACTGGGTTTATGTGTGTGAGTGCTACACCTGCCCTAGGGTAGGTAGCCTACATACAATGTAAGGGACAGAAAAATTTTTCTGTCCTGCTCCTCCCTTTTTACTGGTTGCTTTTGTTGTCTTCTGGCCTCCGTGAATTGTTGCCTTCTGCCATGTTCCACTATGCCTTGGAGCCACCTAAGCATGGATTGAAACCTCCACAAATTGTGAGATAAGCCTTTCCTTACTTAATTTTGGGCATCAGGTGTTTTGTCTCAGCAACAAGAGGAAAGTAACCAACACATCTGCATACAGTATAAAGGACAGAAAGAGGCTCGTCCTTCTCTTTTTTGTTTGTTGCTTTTGCTGTTTTCCACTGCCGTGAACTATTGCCCCTCTGCCATATGCCAGTCTGCCTTGGAGCCAGCCTATTTTGGATTGAAACCTCTACAGACTAGGAGTTAAAGCTTTCCTTCCTTGACTTGCGGGTGTTGGGTATTTTTCTCAGCAATGAGAAAATCTACTAAGACAGTGTAGGTCGCAGTATCTTGTAACATTTCTTGTTACAATTTCCAATGCTGAATGGGAGTTCTAGCATCCTGTTCCATATGTTTCACCCCTGCCAAGACCCTCACTATATTTTCACATCTAGTTCTAGCATTAAATGGTTCCATTGGTTGGATGGCAATTTTGCAACATTTCCACTAGTCAAATACATACTCACACTGCCATTTCGTCATCTGAATCTGAATCAAGGAGGTCTGCATTTCCTATGGCTGCATCAGTCAATTCTTGTTTCATTTCACTGTCATAGGAATTTTGGCTCACACAGACTATGTCAAAGTCATCATCATCATCATCATCATCATCATCATCATCATCTTACACCCACACCACTCTTCTGTTATGAAAGCATGACTTTACCATAGTGGATCATCTTTATCATCCATGCATGGAAAATCTGATGATTTGCTTTTGACTTCCTCAAAACTTGCGAATCTAGTTTTTCATGTGCCATTGCACTTAATTGTGCTACTT
The DNA here is from genome assembly GCA_004363535.1 of Dasyprocta punctata. Taxonomy (NCBI): domain Eukaryota; kingdom Metazoa; phylum Chordata; class Mammalia; order Rodentia; family Dasyproctidae; genus Dasyprocta; species Dasyprocta punctata. Next base: position 35,613 of record RJWM01011801.1, on the reverse strand, counting down.
CTACCAGAAAAATAATAATAAAAAAGTTTTTAAAAAATTCTGGAAGGGTGTGGGTCTGTTGGACCCTCTGTGATGCTTGAATACATATATACAAAACCGATAACATAGATAAAAATTCCACTTCATCACTTATGCACACGTGCCCACACCTTGTGGCTTGCCATACCAAGTAGGTAAACACATGGATTGCTTCCTATATCCCGCCCGCAGGGAAAGGTACTGAGATGCACAGTCAGCTACTGTAAAGCTGAAGTACAAATTTATAGTAGAAAAGTAAGGGATGGGTCCACTGGATCCAGTATTATGCAGCTACTTTAAACAAAGTGCTCTGGCTACGTTTACACTAAGACCTAGGCTTCAACACCACGCGATAGTCTGGCAGTTAAACAAGAATATTTTCCCAAAATGACAACTTTTAGGGTTACCCTGTTGACTCCTACTTACCAACAGCTCTAGAAACATAAATTCAAAGTTGTGTAACTAGGTTTACTCGCAATTTGCTGTGGGTAGAACCGAACTATTCAAAATTCATGCTAAATCTAGTTCATTGTTAAGTTTCTCTAGAAGCGGTAAATGATGTAATTAAGATTTCTGCTAATTATTACAAGTTAAACACAAGAATTGTGAAGTCGAGGCAGAAAACTGCATTTATTAAAAAATGGAGTCAAAGATGTATCTATAATACGAAGTATTTATTGATCCATCTTACGTATCATTGGATTTATGAAAGGTCGGTGTTGTCATCGCTATTTCCCATAAAATATCTCAGCTTTACATGGACGACATGAAAACAGTTCCACAGTACTTGTATGATTTCATTTTCCAGAGTTTATGTGTGAAAATTACTTCAGTACTCAGCACGTTTACGAAATACATCACTTCGAAGCAAATCCATCACATCTTCCATGATGGCGAATCGGTTTTCCTGGGGGTGGGGGCGTGGGGTGTACAAGGCCCCGACTGCGGCGGGGGAAGGCAGGGGAGGGGGACGGCGCCTGCTCTAGGGTAGAGGTCACCGTCCGCGCCTCGGACCCTGAGGCAGGAATGTGGCGTTTTCCAACCGTGTTGGAGCTGGGGTGCAGGCTTCGCCTGCGCTCTCCTCCCGGGTGCGCCCTTGGGAAGCAGGGGGTCTAGGAGAGCGGGGCGGGGCGGAGGCCGCAGCATCCGGTCTGCGGGGCTCTCGGGGGCTGCACGGGGTCCACCCGCACGGCGCACGCTAAGGGGACGCGGGCCTCTGCGCAGGCGCCCTGGGCTGACCCGGGTCTATTTTTGCGCCTAAGCCAAGGTCACCCTCTAATCCCCCGGCAGGGCGCCCGGAGGGGGCGTCGCACACCTGCGGGCCGCGGCGCGCTGGGCGGGGCCGGGCGGGGGCCGCGGGGCGGTGCTGAGGCGCGTGCGTCACGGCGGGCGCGCGGGGCTGCGGCCCACCGAACTGGGACCGCGGGGCCGGGCCGGCGGGGTCGCCCGCGAGCAGCCGCCGGCGCCTCCATTCATTGGCGCGGCCCCGCCTCCCGCCTCCCCCGGCCGCAGCGGCTCGCGCGCCGTGTCTGAGGTGAGCGCGAGGCCGAGGCCGAGGCCGACCCCCGCCCGGCGTCTCCCGACGCGGGCCTGCGCAGCCCAGGTGCGCGGCGCCTCCATCTTGGGAGGGAGCCTGCCCGCCCTCCGCGGCCCGCGCCTCGCGCCTCGCGCCTCGCAGCCGCCGCCTCCGCCCCCGCTGCCCGCGGGCCAGGTCCGGGAGCCCCGCCGCCCGCGCGCCCGCGGCCACCTCGGAACAGGTAGGGCGCCCCTCCCTGGCGGGTCCTTTCATCCGTGTCGCCGCCTCGCTCCGGGCGCCAGCGGCCTGCATCCAGGAGACGCCGGGAGGGTGCAGCTCGCAGCCCCGGCTGGTTCGCGGCGGCTCGCTGTGGGTCCCGTTTCCCCCGTATTGTCCCTGGAGGGGAGCTGGGCGCGGGGGAGTGTGTCGCCGGCGCTCCGGCTCGGGAAATGTGTGCGGGAGTCGTCTCGGGAGTCGATGGTGCGGTAACCACCTGATGCAGGTCCCCTTCCCCGGGAGCCCTTCACACCCCGGACGACGACGCTCCCGGCGAGGATGTTTTGACGGGGTTGGGGCCAGAGGGTAGTATTACTGGAAGATTATCCAGGGGGAAAGTTTTCTTGGGAATTCAGAACCTGTGAACAATTTGTTATTCTCCATTTCCGAAGAATTTGGTAATTCTTGCTTTGATTTGTTGTCTTGTAAATACTCCGTAAGTGCCCAATAGATTATACCCTGGCCATTGGGATTTTATCACTGCATCACAGGCAGGGATTAACATCTGGAATGGAGGCTGTTGCATAATGCATACATTTGAGCCCTGGAGGGATTTCTCCAAAATGGATCTGGGTTTAGTGTGCCGCAAGTTTTTATTTGTCGAATTTTGTGCACATCATAGGACGTACAGGTAATCTTTGTAAATTATATCTTGTTATCCTGTTATGAAGCATTACTGTGATGGATGGAGCGGACACAAGTTTTATTTCATTTTTTATTACTATTTTTTAAATCTTTGCTTGTTTGGTGTAGAGGACCGAGAACGAGATGGTGAGAAACACCTGGGGAAAGGTCTATTCGTAATAAGACTTCCAGCCCAAAAAGAAATAAACACGGTAGTCTTTCACGGGAAGCTTAGAGTTGTCATAGTGGGTGACAATTTATGGCAAGGATTCATCTGGCAAATTTAGAAATATGGGAGTAACACTGACTTTTCACTTGAGTAATCATGAATTAAAGTGTTTTACCTGTGGATGTTAGATCCTGGAGTTTTCAATTAGTCTGACGTTTGAAATACTGTTCAAATAATTACAGATAGTGTCATTTCTTTAATAAAGATAGAATATGCATCAAGCAAAAGACTTAACTCTGATTTGGAGGAAACAAAATATTTAATAATTGAATGTTTTGAGAGTAAAATTTCCCCATCTTCTTTTTAAAGGTAGTCTAAACTTTTCTTTTTTCCTGTTTAGTCAGACTCTCCCACAAATTCTCAGCAAACACAGTGTACCATCTGTGGGAGAATGTTGTGCTTCCCATCGATGACACGTTCCATAGTGACAATTGTGGAGGCAGAGGGCCCTTGGGCGTTTAGAGATGAGCCTCTAAGCTAACTGACTTCTAGGAGTTGCCAGTGACTTGTCTGGACTACCTGTCCTAGGGCCATGGGGGATGAGATTATTTGTTGTTGCAAATTCAGATTGAAGTTAAACAATGTTTCATTGATTCCATTACTATAACTGTTTCAGAGGTTCATTGACTTGGTACAATTGTATCTTAATGATTTGAGTTTGGAGGTAATTTGGTGTACTTTTTATCTTCATGTAGCTTGAGATTTTGAGCATTATTTTACCATCGATTGAGAAATTAAAAAGAAAAAAACTAGTGTTTTTCTTCATTAGCTCTCACCTGATAGCCCTTTAGAAGTCTTATTTGTGTTACATTCAGTCATTAGTTAAAAAAAATGTGGAAACATTTACTGTTCGAGAGTAATTAAAAGAATTTAATGTTCAGGCACGGGTTGAATATCTGTCTAGGATTCTGAAGAAAGGATTGTTGGTTGGGTCGGAAGTTAAAATCAACCTTCTTGTTCCCTCTCATTTCTAAGATTTTATGATTCCAAGTGGAAAAAAGAATTGGAGGGATTATTAAGGTCGTATTTTCTTCACACATCAGTAGGCTTTTGCTGTTTTGCTTACTTATCTCTGAATTTAATTTGATACAATGTCTTTTGAAGACAACATTACTGAAGGTTGAATTCATGAAGGGAAAGGTGATGAGAGAGAGAAGCTGATAATTTTTACTAAAGACATAAGTGTTGGATGAAATTTTAGATTCATGTATGAAGACCAAGTGTTCATGAATTCTGTACACTGAACTGCTCGTTCAGCCTAAGCTATGCTTTGGACTAGAAAGAATGTATGCAGTGTTTAGATCTATATATCTTAGTTTGTGAGCATAATTTGTTCCAGAAACATGCTTGTAATCCAAAGCACTTGTATATCAAAGGAAATTTCCCCATAAGATACAATGGAAACTCAAAGGACTCATTCCACAACCTGAAACTATGCATATAAACGTGATTACAATACTATAATACAATATAGTACAAAGTAATAACGAAAATATGAAAAATAAGTTAACCTGCAGTTAGCTTTGAAAAACTTCGTGGCCAGTGTGAGACACCAGAGAGGAGGGTCATTGTGTAGACCCACTTTCACTCTCATTAATGGAATCACTGCTGTCGGCTCAGTGGAGTTTTTTTTTTTTTTTTGTCCTGTGACTTTAACAAGGAACCCATCCAGTGACACTTGCTTTTGCCTCTTTTTGAGGATTTTTGGAAATGTAACATTGCATTGTTAAACAGATTGATTGCTCACACTGCTTCAGCCTTATTTGGGTGGTGCTTTCCTACAGAATTTTGCAGTTACCCACATTTTGCACATCTCCCTAATGTCACTTGAAGTGGGGGATTCCTCCAGCTTTTTCTTCTCCTCTTGTGCAGACGAGATCCGCTCAGTAACCTCTTGCTGTTGGAGATGATCACCCACAATCTTGCAGAGGGAGAGGGAGAGAGAGGGAGAAAGAGGGAGGCAGGCAGGGAGGGAGAGAGTGAGAGAGAAGAGGGAGGGAGGCAGGCAGAGAGAGAGAGACCATTGACTTAGTTGTGATCATGTGACATTTGGCATCCCATCCTATGTACTGGTAATGCAAGAAATCATTCATCAAGTTAAAATTTACTGGAAATGATTGCATGTCTGGCAGAACACTTGTAGAACAAGTTATTCGCAATCCAAGGTTTTACTCTATGTTTACGCTATATTGTATGGTATATAGGGTGTGCTGAAGAGAGATGTATTGAGTCTGGATGGAGTTTACAAAATAACAGTTGAACATGGTCTTGAATGATAGACAAAGGAGAGTTTGCCTTGGAGTTGTGGAACACGAGGAGAAATACAGCAAACACTGAAGCTTGACTTATGACTGGTATTGTTGGATAGCAGTGAAGTCAGTTGAGTTGGCCCCAATCCCATGGTGGGTTGAAGCCTGGTTGTGATTAGAGATGTGTAGGAGTTTTGCTCCATGGTGATGGGAATCCATTATGGAAGGGAAGAGTAGACAGGTTTGTTTCTGTGTTTTTTTTTTGTTTTGTTTTTTTGGTGATCATTTTCAGATCATTCTATTGTAGTTTAAAGGCTAGATTGAAGAAATTAGTTAGGAACCCCTATAATCTGTGCAAGGTTCTGAATCAAGGTGGTGACAAAGTGAGGGCTAGATGTGGGAGGCTGTCTGAAGTAGAAAGGCAGCATTTGAGATGGCAAGAGCTATCTGTGACCTGGAGTCAGACATATTGGGTTCCAAAGGGCATCAGGACCCTGTTGCTTATGTGTCTGTGAACTTAAGCTTACTTGAGGTGTGGCTACTTCAGCTGTAAAGTGAGTGAGAGACATCTTTTGCAAGCTTATTAGAAATATTACATACAATTCACTGCCTGCCAGGTGACAGTGTTTAATAATAGTACAGCCAAATTCTGTTTGTAAGGATGATGAATGGTTGTGACAGTAAGGGAAAGGAATGATTGAGTGTAGGGTGCTTCCAGCAGGTCTTTGCATGCGGTTTCTACTGGGGATGCTTCATTAACATATGAAAAGAGGAAGAAGAAGTGGGCTTGGAGAGGGAGAAAAGTTAACTTTGGATCTGTTTTAGTTTTGGGTTACTGAAGGAGAATGCAGGTAGAGACACAGGATACTGTCATATTGATATGGGCTGTTTCAAATGTATGAATGACCTGGAGAGAGCTAGGCAGAAGTAGAGTTGGTTCATGTAGCCACTAGACAAGATAACATTCCTAAGCAAAAGCATCTGAAATATTATGAATTAAAATGTGAAAGGTTCCTTAACGTCTACATACACAAAGGTTTTGAAAATATAAATTGGGAGCACATCAGTTTAATGGGTTGTACGAATTGATGGGCTTTGCAGAAGAGAAGGTTAATTCTCTGAAATTTGTGGATAGAAAAAAGAATTGAGAGAGGGTATTGTTTTGGGTGTCCAAGAATAAGAGAAACTTTTAGATGGTAGGAGGTGGTCAGTTGGGTCTGGTCTGTCACACAGTCAAGAAGTGAGAAGGAAAATAACCAGTTGAATTTGGGAGTTGGAATGTTATCAGTAACCTTAAGTTTGTTTGTTTGTTTGTTTGTTTTTTTTTTAGACAGAGTCTTGCTATGCAGTTCACTCTTGTAAGTTTACATCGGCCCCAGGTATACCTCGTGATCTTATTCTGAGACTTAAATACAACAGTAGTTAATTAATTAATTAGTTTACTTGTTTGTTTATTTTAAGACAGGATCTCACTGTGTAGTACAGCCTGGCTTTGAATTCACTGTGTACCCCAGGCTGGCCTCAAACTCAGGCAATTGTCCTGCCTCAGTGTCCCAGGGATTACAGGTATGCACCATCAAAATGCCAAAGTGCCCAGGCTGGCCTCAAATTTATAGTCCTCCAACCTTCGCCTCCCAGACTGCTAGGGTTATAGCATCATCATGCCTGGCATGGACCTGTGTTTTCAAATACTGTAACTGTAGTGGTGAGGATTATGCCAAACACTCACTGACTTTTGTTGTTGTTGTTGTTGTTATTTATGTATTTATTTGCAGTGTTGGAATTGGACCCAGGGCCTTAGCACTGAGCTACATCTCCAGCCCCCTCTCCTCTTTGTAAATTCTGAGACAGGGTCTTTCTAAGTCATTAAGTTGCACTGACTGGGCTTGAACTTGATATTCTCCTTTCCTTCCAGAATGCTAGGTTTGCAGACATGTACCACCATACTTGCTTCCTACTAATTTTAATAAAGCCCTGTGTAGTTTGATATATTATTTAGTGAGGAAGCCAAGTATAAAGTAAAGAATTTTAGAAAAATTAGTTAATGTTGAAATGATGTTTTTATGATGTATCCTATAAGTAGTTCTTATTTATTATTATTATTTTTTCTTGAGCCTTGTAAACTGCTACCTTGAGATTATTAACCAGAGCTCATTAATCTGGGCCATGAGATACTACTGTTGTGTGTCCTAGAGGCAGATGTGTGGATTTCTTTACTGTGGCACAGTATGTATAGGGTCAGGTGGAAGTTTTGGCTCAAAGTCAATTCATTTCTTTCTGGTTTTTAGATTACCTATTAATTTATAGTTAGATTTCTGCAAATATATCTGAAGGATAAAGAAACATTCTTTATATCCTAATTTTACTGGATAGGTCGCAAAATAAGGTTTTATTCTGTGTTCCTTGGTGTTATTTACTGTGTGTATTTTGTGTTCTGATTGTTCAGCACCTTTCAAGACTTTGTTTATGAATCACATTTTAGTCTTATGAACCCAATGTTGAACCACCAAAATTTGCATTTTGCCTTTCTCAGCGGTCAGATGCAGTCCTGTCACCTATATTTTGCCTGTGAAGTGCATCCCTGGGAGCCTGCTGTGCAAAGTCAGCTGCCAGAGAAAGGGCGCTCAGGCTGGAGCTCGCTCTCCCTCCTGTGTCTTCTCCACTGGGCCCCTTCCCCTTCCTTCATGAGGCACAATTGCTGTTAACAATACTGTCCTTGTGTGTCTTTAGACTTTGCTATATAAGCCTGCATCGATACTATCCATAAATTAACTTTTTATGGTACTAGGGATTGAACCCACAGTCTTTGCACTGAGCACTTTTTCTCTTTGAGACAGGGTCTTGTTAAACTACTAAATTGCCCAGGCTGAGCTTGAACTTTTGATCCCACCTCCTTAGCCTCCCAGTGTACTGGAGTTACAGGTGTGTATGACCACATCCAGCCATAAGTTACATATTCAGGCTGATGCTTTTTACAGACACAGGTATTGAGAACATCTTATATTTATTTTTCCTGTTCCATGCATTATCTATTGTATCTTTTGCTTATGTTTTAGCTTTTTTAAAGAAAAAAATCACCTTTTTTTTTCCCCCTGTAAGAGTATTGACCAGGTGCGGTGGCACATGCTTGTAATTCCAGCACTTGGAAGGCAGAGGCAGGAAGATTGCTGCAAGTTAGAGGCCAGCCTGGGCTACAAAGTGAGTTCAGGACCAGCCTAAACTACGTAGTGATACGCTGTCTCCAAAAAAAAAAAAAGAATGTTAGCTCTTGTGAGCGATGGGTCATATTGATTATACTTTGCCTCCGGTTTTTCTTTAAAAATACTTATTTTTAAAAAACCGTCTCCCTGTGTAGTTCAAACTGACCTTGAAATGATTATATTCCCTAAACTGGCCTCAAACTTTTTGGTGTTTCTTTGGCCGTAGCTTCCTAGGTGTTGAGATTACTGGTGTGCACAACCATTTTTCTGTTTTTTTGATAGAGGGTTGTTTTTGTTTTGATAGGATCTTGCTTTGTTGCTCTGGATGGGTTCAAACTCCTCAGTTCAAGTGATCCCTCTGACACAGCCTTCTGAGTAGCTCAGACTACAGGCACAGGATGCTGTACTGAGCACAAATGCAAGCATTTTAATATATATTTAGCAGTTAGTCACAGAGTGTTCCTTAACTCTTAGATCTTTTTCCTCTGCGTGTTCAAGTAATCTGCCCATTGTTACACAGCTGGCAATCCCATTGATTTGGCTGGAGCACATTCCTTTGACCAGGTCTTACATGACCTTCACACATGCAGAGCCTTGGGTCATATGACCGGGTTTGTTTTTTGAAACTCTAGCAGACCACCTGCCTGGGCCCTCATGTTTGAATGAGCTCTTATCTGGGAGTATTTTCCTGGACATAAAGACTGAATTAAACCCCTAGTAAGAAAGAATACTCTCAACATTCCCCTTTTGTAAATAGTAAGCAGCGTTGAGCCGTCTCCTCCTAAAATATAATACTTCTAGCCACACTGTTGTAATTGAGAGAGTAGGTATCAGAATCAAATGTTGGCTCTGCTGCTTACTAGTTGTTTGCCTGGAACACATTATCCAGCTGCTTTGCTTCTTAGTTTCCTCATCTGCCAAGTGGAAAAAATTAAAGAACCCACATAGTGGGTTTGCAGTAACAGTGAGCTCAGCAAACGCAGGTGAAGTGTTTATAATAGAGCCTGGCGCATAGTCCACTATTGGGTTAGGAAGAGTTACTTAAAAAATGGGTTTGCTTCCTACTTTAAGTAAGAGACAGTAGATATGAATAGTGTTTATCTACCTGTCCATTGCCTACAAACTTTAGGCAGTCCTTACCCATATGTAATTAAATCTTCTTTCACAGAGGCCGAAAAGAGATTGCCAAGTGGTGTTGAGAACATCGGCGATTTGGATAGTTGCAGTAGTCTATTGAGTCATTTCATTTTTGTCATACTCAACGTCTCAGCTCTCGGAGTGGAGGTGAGTAGTAGTTGGATGAGCCTATGATATAGGGCCTTGTGTGGGGCAGGAGGGCTAACAGAGTAATAGGTAAGTACTAAGATGAAGAGATCAGTTGAACTGATGTAATGTGGGGCCTATGTTGGGGAAGGAAGTAATGATAGCAAGAAAAAGAAGGAAGAAATCGAGAGAAAAAATGTAATAAGGTTTAGAAACAGGCTTTCTGTAGAAAGGGTTGAAAGCATTGCTGGTTGTGTTGCCTGGACACCTAATTTGTTCTCCCTGTTGCAGCAGCAGTCCTAAGAAGTAGGCTTGTAACTTGGATAGGTTGAGATAATTATGTTTTTCTGAGAATTCTTTCAGTTCTGAAATCTTCTTTTCCCTCTAAAGCCCCCAAACAATTGCAATAACCTATGAGATGCCTGCAGTAATTTAGGAACTGAACATGTAAACATGTTCCCCTCTTTTTAGAGCAGAGTTGACAACCAGTAATCAACAATAAATAGGAAAAATCACAGTGATAGAAATTTGTTTTCCAACTTCATTTTCAAATTTTTCTTAATAGCATATTTATTCTTTCAAAGAGCTGTGTAATTCCCAGAGGGAAAAGGAGTGAAATTATTAAAAGATGGATATTGTCAAGCTGTTTTTTAAAAATTAATTATGTTTATCAGATATCTTCAAGCTCTTATGTAAGAGTCACCTTGTTTTTTTTTAATCTAGGTTAACCAGAATTAATGAGCTTACTGTTTACTTAATTCATAAATTAATTTGGACAATTTTTACACTTCATTCCATTCTGTGACAACGTTTTGATTTTGGCTAAGGCTACATTAAGCTTTCTCAGTCATGTAGAATCTGGTTAGGCCTTTTGATTTATCTCATGTGCAGAGCGTAAAGTGCTTGACAAAATTTGATCTGACAGCTTTATACTTATGTAACATAGAACAGAAGCTTAAAAACAAAACAAAACAAAAAGAGGAAGAATTGAAGGATTTATCTTAGCCTGTATCTCTTACCCCTTCCCTTGCCTCTCTAAGCTAGAGCAGAACCATCATAACACTAGTAGTTACATAGCCTCAGATTCAGCAGGATTTTGAAAAATTTGTGGGAAGCATTTAGAGGTGAAAAGGTTTTAGGATTATCCTGTCTGATTGAATCGTGTTAGCAGTGGGCACACCCATGCCTGAAGAGGGGAAGTGCAGTATTTGCCTCCAGTCAGAAAGTTAGTGAGGGGCGAGGCTGACCTAGGAACCAGGGTCACAGAAATCCATTTTCAGCTCACTTTCTGGTATAATATGGAAATAAACTATGTAAGAATAGGTTAGTATTTTACAAACATAAATTTTATATAACCATGACAGAATCCAGTGATATTTGATTTGACATATTGAATAAAAATAATTACATTGGAAGATATAGCTGATTGCCTGGGTTCAGTTCTTTTGGCTCAGCTAGTGGCGTGATGTGGTCAGGTCTCTTAAACTCCAAAGCTTTGTTGCTTGACTGATTAAGTGGGACTAATAGAAATGCTTGTTGTATGTCAAAACCTGGCATATGGACACTTTAGTAAAAAAAACCTGCTACTGCTGATCATTTAAAATTAATGAAAATTAGCATTCAGAGTGACTGTAGCAAAGTAAGGAATTTAATTAAGGACAGGTCGTGTGTGTATGTGTAGGCCTCTGGAATTAGGGAAATAATTTATAGTGCTTTTTCATATTAAGAATGATGATGAATATAGTATATTTATTTATTTAGTTAGTTTTTTTGGTTCTGGTGATCGAACTTAGGATTTTATGCTTGCCAGGCAGGTGCTGTGCCATATCTCTGGCCCTATTTATTTTTTTATTTTTATTTTTGTTCTGTTTTGCTTAGTTTTGTCTTGTTTGGTGTTGTGTAGTATTGTGTCATGTTATGTTATTTTGAGACAGGGTCTCGCTGTGTAGTTCAGGCTGGCCTTGAGCTGGCTGTGTAGCCCAGGCTGGCCTTGATCCTCCTGCCTCGGCTGCTGTAGAGTACTGAGATTACAGGCATGCTCTTCCATGCATGGCTATTATAGTTGTTTTAAAACTGTGTTTAGAAATCACAACTTCTGTTTTTTCCTGGTTCTCTTTAATGTGCAGATTTGAAGATACCTAAGTAGCCTCATGGAAACAGGATTGTTTTGCATTTAAATAAAAATTTTGTATATTAAAAAACAACCTTTGGCCGGGCATGGTGGTGCACGCCCTTAATCCCAGCACTCGCGAAGATGAGGTAGGAGGAGTGTTGTGAGCTCGAGGCCAGCTTGGGCTGCAACATGAACGCAAGGCTGGCCTGAGCTACATAGTGCGACCCTGCCGCAAAAAACTAGGGTTGGGAGTTTGGCTCAGTGGCTTACATGCCTGTCTGGCAGGCATGAGGTTGTGAGTTCGATCCCTGGTGCCACACAAAAACAAAACAAAACACCTTTGACTAATAATAAACAGTTATTTTTCTGTCTGAAAGTTTTAGGCACCAAGGGTAAGGAGTTCTGTTTCACATTGCAGTTGCCATCCACTGGCCTTGGTAGGAGTCTTCTTTGTGAGAGTGGTCCCTCAAGTGGAGGTTGTTTTCTGCTATGCCAGTATCTGCTAGTGAGTTAGGTGCTTTTAGGTCATACTCGTGAATATTTATTTATTTATTTATTTTTGGTGCCAGGATCAAACTCTCATGTAAACATTTAAATAATAATAGAAATTTTAATGTTAGTTAGGAAAATATATAACCTAATCTATCTAATCTAATAGAAATTGGTAATTTAGGTCTTAATAGTTCAGGTAAATAAAATTTTCTTTAAAAAAGCAAGTAGAGATTCTAATACATAAATCCCCATAGATGAACCTTGGACCATCATGCAGAGTAGAATAAGCAGACTCAAAAAGCTGGGTAGCTGTATTAATTCCACTTGGTTCTTAGAATAGTTAAAACTCATAGAGCTAGAAAATAAGACAGATTACCAGGGACTGAGAAGAGGGATGAATGGAAAGTTATTTTAATGAGTATAGATTTTCCCTTTGGGAACTAAATTCTGTAAATGGATAGTGGTGATGGGGGCACATTATTGTGAATGTACTTATTGTCACTGAATTGTATCTTTAAGAATGATTAAAATGATGCATCTTGTTATATTTTAACAATTTTTAAGCTGGGTATGCTGGTGCGTGTCTATAATCCCATCACTTGGGAGGCTGAGGCAGGAAGATTACCACAAGTTCAAGGCCAGCCTGGGATACCCAGTGAGTTCAAGGACAGCCTGAACTACATAGCAAGACCCTGTTTCAAAACACCAAAAAAAAAAAAAAAAACTCCAGTTTTTATAAGGGCAGCAAGGAGATGAGGCTTTGTGTGTGTGTATAGATATTTGAAAGAAACAAATTGACAAAAATATTAGTTACATCGGACCGTGGCGCACAGAAGAGTCTTGGTGTATGCAAATTGCGGAAGTTTGGGCAGCACTGGGATGGAGGAAGAGTTAGTGGTTGGCAGCACTTGGCCCCTGATCCCAGTCTGCCTCGCCGTGAGCTTAGCACAGCAGGTCTCAGCCTGACTGAAGAGCAGCGTGTGAGTGGGCAGCTGAGACCTCCGAGGCTGCTTGTTTCCCTGAAAGGTTTAAGGTTCTGTGTTACGTTGCTCAGAAAAACTAGTTGGTCTACTGACCATTAATGAAATTTAAAGAAAATATTTAGAAATTTTATTTAGAAATTTATAAATGTGACATTAGAATTTAAAATTTTTAAAGAACCATAGCATCACAGTAACACTAGATGAAAAAAAATCTGTAAATCTGCTCTTTGATCAGGCTCTTATAGTGCCATTTTGTAATCTTTGTCCAGACTGTCATATTATGTGTTTGCAATCAAGTACATTTTTATAGATCAAGTTTTTGGCACTATTCTTTAAATTTTAATTTATATTTTACTGTTTAGATTACAGTTATACTTTTAAAAAAAAGTTTTGTTTGTTTTTTGAGACACAGTCTATGTTGTTCAGGCTGGCTACTGTGTAACCCAGGCTGCCCTTGAATTTGGCAATCCCCCTGCATGCTGGGATTACAGGCATGCATCACCATGCTTGGTTTTCGGTTTTGTTTTTTTTTTGTTTTTTTTTTTTTGATTTTTTTTTTTGGTTTAACAAATGAAATTTTTAAATGTTTTATATATACTTTGTTTTGGGAGATAATGCTCAAGTGAATCTTGTAAATTGATTTAAAGGGAATTCTGTGATATCGATCCTTGAGCTTCATTCAACCAATTTTATGATGTATATAATGTCTTAATATTGTAATGGATTTTAAATCTTTGATAGAAATATTTATATATTTGGATTTGTTTATACAACAGGAAAATTGTTAGCACATTCTCTTATTGTCCTAACTATTGTTCTAGGATCCACTATTGACTACTTGCCCTGTGTTTATAGTTTTATGCAAAATTTTATTCTTTAGAATCTGACTGTGAGCTCTGTACGGTTGTGCATACTTGTTATTCTAGCACTCTGGAAGCAAGAAGATGGCAAGTTCAAGCCCAGCTTGGGTAGTTTGGTGTCTTTGTGAAGACCCAGTTTTGAAATAAAAGATAAAGGGCTAGGATGTAACTAAACTTGAAGGCCATGAGTTTAATCCCCAGTACTGGGAAAAAAAGGTCTGACTGTGGAATACAGAGTATTTCCTTAATTTTTTTTCCATGATGAATCTATGTTAGAGATATGAGAATTTACCCAAGCTCATAAACTTCTTTAGAGCTACTAATTTATTTTGTGATCATTTTCCAATTATAATGTCTTATTTACTTAAATTCCTGGTTGATCTCTTTTGAAATTCATGTATCTTTTTCCCCCTTTAAAAAAATTGACTGAGTGTGGTGGTGTATGCTTATAATCCCAGCACTTGGGAGACTGAGGATCAAGTTCGAGGCCAGCCTGGGCTACAAAATGAGTTCAAGGCCAGTCTGAATTACACAGTGAGACTGTCAAAAAGACAAAGAAAAAAAAAATCCTGGAAATTCTTTGGTAGTGCTCTCAAATAGTTTCACAAATTTTTCTTACTTTCCCTAAAAAAGAGAAAGTAGACATTTACACTTAGTAACAGCTGGACTGAATTTATATGTTCTGTGTCTGTGTTTTGATTTTAAAAATCAAATATGAGGAGGCTGAGGTAGGCGGAGCGTTGTGAGTTCGAGGCCGGCTTGAGCTACAACGGGAGCACAAGGCTGGCCTGAGCTGCATAGTGCGACCCTGCCTCAAAAAACCAGGGCTGGGAGTTTGGCTCAGTGCCTTAAGCGCCTGCCCTGGCAGGTGCGAGGTTGTGAGTTCAATCCCTGGTGTCGCAAAAAAAAAAAAAAAAAAAAAAAAAAAGATTGAAAAATACATATTTATATAAAATTAGTCTTCAATTTAATATACATTGAAATTTATAGTCCTTAAGATGAAGATTTCATATTATCGAAAAAGTTTCTTGTCATATCTTCAAAATTAGGAAAAATGTATTAGCTATATATAACTTACTATATATGTCTGTCTTTTATATGTTTATCTCATATTTTTGTTAGATTTTTCAGTCTTCTGACTTCTCATACTTTTGTTATGCTAATCAATTTATTTTGCTTCAGGAATAAAAGTTGCTAAAGGCGTTCTCATCAGGAATGTATTAACACATTATCTTGGGGAGAACTGGTACCTTTGTAGTATTGATGAATTTAAGCCCATTTTTGCTTTTACTTGTTTTTCCAGTATTTCTTTTTACTGTTATCCTTGTATAAAAATTTGCTAGCTTTAAATCCTGTTTTATCATATTTTCTTAGTGTCTGTAACTGTTTTCCAAATATTCTTCTTGGTCTTTCAATTTAGTACACTGTTTGCCAGCAATAGCTGGTGATAGTCCTCCCATTGTTTGCCTCCCTTTTGTTAAGTCTCATTGTTTTCCCTTGTCTAATTGCATTGGCCCTCTTGAGTAACAGATTTGAAGATAACAATATAAAATGTATATATCATTGTTAACCCCTAATTGCGTTGCCCATTTCCTACAGAATGTTATATAGTAGTGGAGTCCTTGTTTTTTTTTTTTGACTGTAGTGGGAAAGCCTTTGTGGTTCCCCATAATACTCAAAATTAACCATAAAATATTTATGAAAAAAGTGAAGTGAATTGTAGGCTTTCTTGGTGTAGTTTTTTCCCTTCACAGATACTTGTGTATTTGAAATATAATTTACATACCTCCACATTAACTCACAGCAACTGTTGTACTTACAACGTGAGGATACGGGCCAGCTGAAAGTGAGCCAGATAGGTAATACCAAAGAGCTGTGCGTCAAAAGAAAGCACCACAGCTGCACTGGCGTCAGAAAAGTAAATACTAAGGCAAAAGTGAGCATAAAGGATGAAGAAAACTCACAACTTTATTTATTTATGTATTTATTTATTTTGGTCTTTTTTGAGGCAGGGTTTCACTATATGAATCAGGCTGGCCTTGAACTCACTTTGTAGCCCAGGCTGGCCACAAACTGTTATAGTGATTCTCCTGCCTCAGCCTCCTCAGTGCTGGGATTACAGGCATGTGCCACACCTTATTTAAAACTTGGAATAACTTTTTTTTTTTGGTACCAGGAAGTAGAAATTGAACTCGAGACCTTGCGCTTGCCAGGCAAGTGCTGTGCTGCTGAGCTATATCCCGGGACTGGAATAACTTACAAAGAACAGACAGTCATCACAAACTTGCAGATGCCTAACAGTGTAGCCTCAAATATATAAAAAGACAGTTTATAAGGTTCTGGTTGCTTCAGAATATGAATTGATGTACATATATCATTTATCTGGGGCGTGGTTATATTTGATTCTCAGCAAGGACTTCAAGTTACGATGTCTGCTAATATTAACTGTGTAACACCCTGTCTAAATAGGTATTAAAATATAGAATAAGTCTGGAAGTTATTACAATCAGTTAAAACAGTTGGCCTCAAGAAGTAAAGAAAAAAGAAAAACCAGAAAAGAAATTCTCCTCTGAATCATCCCAATTTCCAGCCTGCACCTCTGCCTTGCCCACAGCGAAGGCTGTCTGTGGGTCCAGCCCTCCCGATGCTACTGAGAACAAGGTGGACTCAGGCAGAAAGCAGTGAACTCTGAGCAGCACACACCTGTTAGCTCAGGACTGTCATCCTCACTACCAGTAGAGTTTGGCATCTTCATTCTTCTGCCTTGTTCTTACCAGTCCCCTTCCAAAGGCGTTAATCTTGGCACCTGATCTATGCTTTTAAATAGCTAGCTAGTGGGTTTCTAAGCAGTCTCTGACCTCTGATTAGTGTGCCCCACCTGCCACGTGAGATAGTCCATTTTCTTCAGCTTCAGTATTATCTGAACAGTGAAAGATTACAGAAATACAACTTAGAAACAGTAGCTATTGGACAAGAAGAGCTATCTGTGTCAGCACTGTAGTGGGTCAGACCTCTTTATTTCTGCCTTGTTGCGATGTGTGTAGATCTAGGGCTGGTGCCTGCCAGGTACCTGAGTGTACCTGCCTATCACCGTGGTTGACAGCTGCAGCACTACCCTGGCTTCTACCAAATCTATTGTCTACTCTACCACTCACTGGAAAGTTATTCAAGTCCATTAATTTCCTAACCTTTAGAAAACATCTACCCATGCCAAGCCTGACCTAGATGCCACGGGAGATCACAAGATGAATGAGGCCCTAAAATAGGAAACTACTGTAATACCAGAAAAACACATTGACGGTGAACCCAAGTATGAATGTATGGTATGAGAATGTTTTTTTCTTCTTACCCTCGGACTATAAGTTACAATTTTTAAAAATGCAAGTATTGCCTAAACACTATTCTATACATTTCCTTCAGTGTTGAGGAAAGCGCTTTCAGTTGCCACTTTATTTAAACAATCATTAGTGGGCTATAGCTTTAGCTCACTGGCAATTTTTGAAGTAGTATTTTTGATTGTTGTAGATGTGCCTGCTTTCTGCTTAAAACAGACCTCATTCAGAGACAGTCCTGGCTCGATTAGGATGGGGAAGGGCTCAGGTACGGAAGGGAAGGGAAGGGAAGGGAAGGGAAGGAATGAGAAGACAAGGATAGAGTTGGAAGTAGAGGAAAGTGGGGCTAAAAGTAACCACAAAAGCTGCCTAGTTTAAATTATCCATCTAGGTAAGTCTTGAGTGAAGGCAAATCAATAGTCTTATTTCTAGGATTCTCATTCTAGAGTTTACTACCATTGTTATTTCCATCATAAATGTACCGCAGCATAAAGAGATGGGGAGGGAGGGATAGAAAGAATTAGATGTGTTATACACATGTGCCAACTCTATGATGAATGTAATCATTTTATACTGCTGACAAGCACCAATAAAAGAGAAGATTTTTTAAAAGAACGGTTATACAATCATAAATATATATGCTACAAATACCAGTGCTCCCAACTTTATAAAACAGTTATGGATGGACATGAAAAATCAAATAGCCCTAATACAATTGTATTGGGAGACCTCAATACCCAACTGTTAAAAAAGGACAGATCAACTAGACAAAAAAAATCAACAATGAGATATTGGAACCAACTCAAGCTTTTGAACAAATGGACTTAGTAGATGTCTATAGAGTATTCCACCCCACAACATCAGAATATACATTCTCAGTTGCACAGGGGGTGTTCTCCAAAATAGAGCGTATACTGGCTCATAGAACATGCTTAAGTAAATGCAAAGGAATTGAAATTATCCCATGCATACTATCAAACCACAGTGCAATGAAATTGGAAATCCATGCCAAAGGAAACCACAAGAACTTTATCAACACATGGAAATTAAATAGCACCCTACTGAGCAACCAGGTGTCACACATGAAATTGAAGAAAATAGTTTTTACACTTGACTAATAACGACAAAACAACATACTGGAACTTGTGGGACACAATGAAAGAAGTCTTCAGAGGGAAATTTATAGCAGTTAATACCTGTATCAGGAAAACAGCAAGCACAAATAAACAACTTAATGTTGAACCTCCAACTTCTAGAAAAAGAAGAGCAGCTAAGCCAAAAGCTAGTAGGAGAGAGGAAATTACTAAGATTCGAGCAGAAATTAACACACTGGAGACTAAAAAAACAATACAAAGAATCAATGAATCGAAGAGTTGGTTCTTTGAAAGATTAAATAAAATTGACAAACCATTAGCCAACCTTATCAGAAAAAGGAAAGAAAAGACTGAGATCCACACAATTAGGAATGAAAAGGGTGAAATCACAACAGATCCTGCAGAAATCCAGAAAATCATCTATACTTACTTTGAAAACTTGTATTCTAATAAGATAGAAAATACAGAGGAAATGGACAGATTCCTAGATACATGTGAATTACCAAAGCTGAATCAAGAAGATACAAAAATCCTAAATAACCGAATGTCAATAAACGAAATTGAAGATGTAATTAAAAAACCTATCAACAAAGACAAGCCTAGGACCTCATGGATTCACTGCTGAATTTTACAAGACATTTAGTGAAGACCTAACGCCACTTCTCAAACTGTTTAATAACATTGAAAGAGAAGCAGTACTTCCAAATTCATTCATGGAAGCAAGCATTACCCTGATTACAAAACGAGAGAAGGCTCCAACTAAGAAAGAATTACAGACCAGTCTCCTTAATGAGCATTGATGCAGAAATCCTAAATAAGATACTGGCAGACAGACTGCAGCAAATTGTCAGGAAGATTGTACTCCATGATCAAGTGAGACTGATCCTAGGGATGCAAAGGTCATGCAGCATATGTAAATCCATAAGTGTAATATACCATATTAACAGCCAAGGATGAAAGTCATATAATCATCTTAATAGATGCAGAAGAAGCTTTTGACAAACTTCAGCACCCATTCATAATAAAAATCCTACAGAAAATTGTAGTAGATGGTCTTTATCTCAATCTGATAAAATTCATCTGTGACAAACCAACAGTCAACATCATACTAAATGGACAAAAACTGAAAATTTTATCCCTAAAATCAGGAACAAGACAAGGATGTCCACTGTCTCCACTCTTATTCGACATAGTCCTGGAAACTTCAGTGAGAGCAGTTAGACAAGAGAAAGAAATAAAAGAAATAAAGATAGGAAAGGAAGAAGTTAACTTATCTTTATTTGCAGATGACATAATATTCTACTTAGAAGATCCCAAAAACTCCACCAGAAGACTTCTGGATTTAATAAGCAAATTCAGTGACATAGTTGGTTACACAGTCAACACTCAGAAATCAATAGCCTTCCTGTACATGGATAACAAACTCACTGAGAGAGAAATCAGGAAAACAGTACTTTTCACAATAGCATCCAGAAAATGAAATACCTAGGAATCAATCTAACAAAGGATGTAAAAGACCTTGATATTGAAAACTACAGTAATGTGTAAACAGAAATTGAAGAGGACATTAGAAAATCGAGAGCTATCCTGTGCTCTTGGGTAGGAAGAACCAATATAGTGAAAATGCCCATACTTCCAAAACTGTTACAGAGATTTAGCGTGATCCCAATCAAAATTCCAGTATGTTATCTCACAGAATTAGAGAAAACAATTCTAAAATTCATCTGGAACCAAAGAAATCTGGAATAGCAAGAGCAATCCTGGGAAACAAAGATGACAGAGGGCACCACAATCCCTGACTTGAAATTCTGCTATAAAGCTACTGTGATAAAACAGTGTGGTATTGGCAGAAAAACAGACCTGAAGATCCGTGGGCCAGACTGGAAGATACAGAAACAATCCCAGACACACTAAGCCACCTTATCTCTGACAAAGGTGCCAAACACATTGACTGGAAGAAAGATGGCCTCTTTAATAAATGGTGCTGGGAAAATTGGCTTCACACATGCTGAAGATTAAAACTGGGCCCATATCTTTCACCATGTACTAAGGTAAAATCAGAATGCTTCATTCCTCCTTTCCCCTATCATCAGGCCTAATATAATCAAACAAAATAGTTCAGAATAAAACCAATTAAAAAAAAATAATGGTCACAGAAAAGAGAAACAAAAAGCTAAAGGGACCAGTGAACAACAACAACAAATCCGATACTGTAAGATTATAGGTTTACAAAATGAGATGATTGGAGTTTGAGAGTGGTTGTAACATTGTATGTCGTTACCTTCAAAGGGGTTGTTCAGATTAACAGATATAGACATGTAAAATTGATCTAATCATATGAGTGTCAAGTCTCTTTCAGTAGTTAATGCATTTAGTAGTATGGTCATTTTGACCATCTTATGTATACCCATATATAAATCTATGTCTTTTTCCTTTTCCCTTCCTTCAAGGAAGGGAAAAAGAAAATGACATAAATTTATAAAAAGATGTACATAAGATAGTTAAAATGACTATATTACTAAATGCATTAACTACTGAAAGAGAACAGTTAATACTCAAAAGGTTAGATCAATTTTGCATGTCTGTATCTGTTAATCTGAACAACCCCTTTGAGGACAACGATGTGTAATATTACAACTACTGTCAAATTCCAACCATCTCCTTTTGTAAACCTATAATGTTGTCGTATCGGATATGTTGTTGTTGTTTGTTTGTCTCTTTTGCTTTTTGTTTCTCTTTTCTGTGTTCATTATCCCTTAAATAAAAAAAAGAAAGAATGCTTCAAAGATCTTAATATTAAAAACAGAAACAGTAAATCTGCTGGAAGATAGAGTAGGTAAAATTCTTTAAGACACTGGTGTTGGCAAAGACTATGAACAAAACACTGATTGCACAGGAACTATCACAAAGAATCAACAAATGGGATCTCACCCTATTGAAAAGGTTTTGCATAGCAGAAGAAACCACCAACAGAGTGAGGAGACAACCCACAACATGGGAGAAAATGTTTGCCAGCTGTTCCTCAGACAAAGGATTACTATTGAGAACATACAAAGAACTCAAAAAAATCAGACCTCCCAACTTTAAAGATCCAGTCCAAAAACGGGCATCTGAGATGAACACACACTTCTCAGATGAGGAAATACAAACAGCAAATAAATGTGTGAAAAAATGCTCAACATCGTCATTCAAGGGATGCAAATTAAAACAACATGGAGATTCCACCTCACCCCAGAAAGAATTGGCTGTTATCAAGAAATCAAGCAATAACAAATGCTAGAGGGGCTGTGGGGAAAAAAGAACCCTTCTCCACTGTTGGTGGGAATGCAGACTGGTGCAGCCAGTATGGAAATCAGTGTGGAGATTCCTCAAAAAACTAGTACTAGAGGTCCCATTTGACCCAGCTATTCCCCTTCTTGGTATCTTCCCAAAAGAATTAAAAACATCATACCACAGTGGTATATGTGTGCCCATGTTTATAGCAGGACAGTTTGTAATAGCCAGATCTTGGAAACAACCTAAATGCCCATCGACGGAGGAATGGATAAAAAAAGATGTGGTATTTTTCTATAATGGAGTGCTACTCAGTGATAAGGAATGATGAACTGGAGACTTTTATAGGTGAATGGATGCAACTTGAAACCATACTCATTAGTGAAATAAATAAGACGTGTAAACATTGTATTGTCCCATTAGTGTGAGAAGCTGAAGGAAACAGCATGTATATGTGTATGTATATGTATATAATCTAGTTAAGATAGTTACACTACTGTTTTCTCTGAGTTCACTGAAGACAAGATTCATGCTTGTGTTGTTGGAACCATTGAATGCAGATGTCTAGTGCTCTGGATGAATGATTGGGGAATTCAAGGTGTAATGTATGTAACATTGTTGCCCCCGATTGATGTGTTTTAAAAAAAATTTTAAAAAATAATAAAAATAAAAGAGCAGTTATATAAAATCCTGGGGGTTCAGTTTACACAAATTTCCTATTAAATTGCTGTGAGAATTTGGATTGAGGCTATAATAGTGCATTAGTCAGACTTCTTGGGTTGCAGCAGCAGAAAGAACTCAGGGTAATTTATCATAGAAAGAAATTTAATGTCATAGATTGCCCAGTTCAGAATCAAAGAAATAACTTTAAAAATAAAAGGCACTCAGTACCAGAGTTCTTCATAGTAGCCACTAAATTCGGTCTCTTTGAAATACCAGTGGACAAAATAACACATCAGCTTGTATCTCCTTTACATTACTCTTTAAGATGTCGTGGCACGGGCATTCTCATGGGCCTGCTCCTTGGTTGGGAGATGCCGGGGTGCTTTCACAACCCCAGGAAGAGATGAATGGTACCATACAATAGGAGAGAGGAAGCTCCTCCACAGAGTCAGTTATAAAGCAGGCTGGAAGGTGACCATATGTATACAATATAATGTGTAAAAAAGCAGCTGAATTTTTTTAAAGTAAATTTGTAGCTTTTGTGCATCTGTTTCCACAACCCAATTGTGAACATTTGTATCATTCTAGAAAGTTCTCGACTCTTTTCCATTTACTTTTATGTTGTGGTATGTGGGAACCTATTTATATAAATATTTTGTGTATATATGTGTATTTATATGTTCTACATAAATATATAGACTGTCAAAAATGTGTGCATCAGAAAACAAAAACTTGTATAAATAATTTAATACTAAATTTGAGGCATCATAAGACTAATATAAGTTATCTTTGGCCTCTACAATTACAAGAGGTGCTCAAAGTGTTGGCCATTGGCTTCCAGACATTATTTTTCTTTTCCTGAAGTGTGTATACGTTCTTTGGGCAGACTCTTATTTATTTGAGGAAGTGTTCATTTCTGTTTCACTGTCCAGTTATTTGTGCATATATTTGTGTGTGTGTGTGTGTCTTTTTGAGACAGAGTTTCACTCTGCAGTTCAGGCTGGCCTTGTGCTCACTTTGTAGCCCAGGCTGGTCTTGAACTTGCAACAATCCTCCTGCCTCAGCCTCCCGAGTGCTGGGATTATAGGTGTGCACCACCACACCCTGCTCTCACTGCCTGTTTTTAATACAAATGTGTAATGGCTAGAAAGTTTTCTTTTTGACATACACGGTTGAATCAGTAGGTTCATGTTACCTTGAAATGGAAAAGTCTCAAAATACGGCAGTGTTACAGAGGAACTTTTTTGTGTATATACGCAAGGTGGCATTTTATATTCTGAAACATGTTCCATGTTGCTCATTAAAGAGGATGGCATTTCCTGTGGATTTGCTGGATAATTGCAGTCACGAGGAATTGGAAAATTCTGCTGAAGATTACATGACAGATTTGAGATGTGGAGACCCTGACAATCCAGAGCGTTTTCCTCTTCCCAATATTACGGTAAGGCATTCTGCTGTGTTTTTTGAGGTTTTGGGTCTGATTTATACATGAAACTAGCATTGTCTTTTAAAAAATTATTTTGTCTTGTTTCTGGAAATCTGACTAGTAAAATGTGTTAAAATGAGCCATCTCTAAACAGACAAAATCCACAGGTTATTGCTTAATATTTGTCTTTCTGTCCTTAAAGGTATATTTAAAAAGCTTGCCACTTTTGCTAAGACTGGTTACCATATCAGAATTAATTAAATTTACTTTAAATGTGGAATATGTAAGTTTAGAAATTTCTGTTTAATTAGAAAAATGAGCCAAACAGTAAATTACATTTTATGGCATTAATCTTTATTTTCTCTTTTGAAAATAGTAAAGAATCAAAACTTCTAGTCAGTAACCTGATGCATTGTGACTTTAGACTTTTACTGTGAGCAGAGGTGGGCAAATTCCTTTACCTGTACAGCCCTCAGAGTTTTCTTCTGGAAATGGTGTGGCTCTAAAAGATTTCTGTTGTCTCCTGAAGCACCAGTACCTTATTGTCTGACTTACAATTTTGACTCTGATTGGAGAATGCATAGTGGATTAGTGAAAACTGAAATACTAAATTATTGAATGTATCTTGCTGGAAAAATGAATGTATTTAACTGGCTTCTTTTGCTAGAAAATGGGATATGTTCCCTCATGTAGTCCAAGTAAAGATGAAACTGTATTTGGTTTTCAGTGACTTTATGGGTCATATCATGTCTTTTGCTTTTATCATGTAGCCAGAATATAGTATTTTGAAATATCTCCCAAGATAATAAAATCCTTTCAAAAAAGGAAATCTATTTGATTTTACTTTTTATTTTAGGGAATAGAGAGAATCACCTTGAAATGAAGTTGTATAATAAAAATTGATATAAGAGAAATTAAATATTTGGGTAAACACTTTTTATTATGTATTTTCTTTTTAAAGTTTCTTACAACATTTTTTATTTTGATTGGTTCGTGTTTATAGTATGTTATATATTTCCTGAACTAATCTTTTATCAGTTGTCATTTCAGATTCCTATTAGCCTATCAAATGTAGGCTTTGTACCTCTTTATGGTGGAGATCAGACCCAGAAAATTCTTGCTCTTTTTGCTCCTGAGGATTCACTCACAGGTCTCTTTATTGCTTTTTTTTTGTAAATTGAGGAGCTTTTCTCCAAACTATTAGAAACTGATTGATAGGGTAGCTATGGGAAGGAATTTATTTTTTTAAGAAGTTGTTTCAAATTATAAATTTATAAAAATGTAATTCGTTTCTTTTGAGATAAGTCTCACTATGTAGTTCAGACTGGCCTCAAATTCACAGCGATCCTCCTGTCTCAGCCTCTCAAGTGCTGGGATTACAGGCATGTACCGTCATACCCTTGAAAAATGTAATTTTCTATTGCTTATAATCAAATGTTAAATGGATGAAGCAAAAATGGTATAAATGGGGCCACATTGTGTTATAAGATATGGGTAATTTAAGAGAAGCAATATAAATCTAGCAGATAATAATGCCGTACACATTAACCTCAAGACTTGCATGTTAATAATCATTTATTCTATTTTAGCTGTGGCTCTTTACCTCGCTGATCAGTGGTGGGCTATTGATGATATTGTGAAAACATCTATTCCAGCTAGAGAAGGACTTCTGCAGGTAACACACTTACAATTCAGGTTTTCCTATAAACAGTGATAGTCTGAAGTTATGGAGCTCATCCCCATTGTAATACGATTATATTGTATTTAACCCCTGCAGTTTTAGTCTTAAGATGAAACCAGAGCTCAGGTTGGGTTTCCTTTATTTTATGTGACTTGAAAGTATCTGAGGAATTGGGTGAAGAAGAGTGAACACTGGTGGGTTGGTTGAGCTGTGTCCTGTATCCATTTGAGCTTCTGATTTTCTTGTTGGGTGGAGAAAAGGCTAATCCACTTAGTATGGTTGCTAAGCTTCCATGTCACTGGAGAAGATGGACCAACAGCCTTGTTTATTACTCGGGCCTCCTGGTGGCTGAGGTATCGTGTTTGAAACAGGATGGTGACCAGGTTCAGACAGCAGAAGCCGGTTGATTCTTGCATTGCAAGAGGGACACTGCTTTATGTATTAGAGCTAAAAGAACTTAAGAGGTATATCTGCGCTGTGATTAGAGAGTAGACAGGACAAGAGGAAAAAGATCTATAGAAACCAGGATGGTAAATATTAGAATAGGTAGGGCAAGGTAGAAAAGTGTAGTAAAGGTGAAGGAATAGGACACTTGGCTTGGTTGAGGTGCATCAGGGTTTTCTTATGGAGGATACTAAGCATTAGTATTGCTTAATAGATGCAGATATCTTTGTTAATTAATGTTATGAGGAAGAGACCTTGCTGAGGGGAATAGAATTAACAGATACAAATATAGATCCTAATATTCTTCCTTTAGGGAGTTTCTAGGATAGGGCAAGTCTATAAAAACTTGGCAGATCTTCAGGGTGTCAGCTTTTTCTGTTCACTTTAGTGGGCAGTTTGAGGAAAAAACAGGCACGCATTTCTAGAAACTTTGAAATCCAGCATAGGAAAGTGAGGATCTAGGGGATTTAGCTCAATGGTGTGAGCGCCTCCCTGGCAGGTGCAAGGTTGTGAGTTCGATCCCCAGTACCAAAAAAAAAGAAAGTGAGGATCTTTCGGGTTACTGGAATGTTCTCATTTCTTCCTTTTGAGTTTGGAACTTCAAAAAAGATCAGACTTGGAGGAAATGATCCAAGGATAGTAATGCTTAGTATTATTTATTGTTCATTCTGGATATCGCATTCATTGCTGAATGTGCCTTGAGATTCCAGAGCAGAGACTGGGAGAATGTACACCTGGATGTCTTGATAAGGTGCTTCAAACACAAAATTAGGAGGGGGGAATTAAAATCCTGCCTACCAAACTACACAGCAAAACCTTGTCTCAAACAATCCTGCATGAAGCTGTCAGGTGGGAGGAGTGGATCAGCAATAGAAGAATATAACTGGCTCTGAGGAGCAGCTGGTAGCTGAGGGAGGTGTGCATGACCAGAAGATAAACATCCTGAGGTGATTAAATGTGACTAAGATTTGGACGTTTGGCCAGAAGGTTAAAGGACAGAGAAACAGAAATGTGAAATGATACTCTGTGTAGCCTCTTTTCACCCTAAGGAACTCTGAAATCCCCAGATGTGGATTGTAGAGAGTGGGGAGTCGGGGCCAAAATAAGATAGTTTTGATTCCCATGATGGGTTTCCTTCAGCCCAATTACTTTGTGACAACTTCCTTACTTGAAAAGTAGGGAAATCAGTGCAGGAAGACTATTACTTGAGTTAAATCCGTGCCAATAGGAAAACTGAGGAAGAACCATTTGATAAATGTAATAAACACATGACCTTAGCTGTGGCTGTGGCTGTTGCTGTAAACCTCATTCTCAGTGTCTCATCATTGGTAAAATTAAATGAGATAACAAAAGGTGTAATCCTATGCCTATAACCTAGTGTTCAGTTACGTGGAAGGGGAGGTCCTCAATCACGTACTGTAAAAGTTTGTCCCCTTTTCTGTCCTGGTCTCTTCCCCCAAACCCTCATCACCATTTAGAGGAAGCTGTAGACAGGTAGCTTATCAATTTCTCATGTCACAGAACTGAATGGAGGAAATAATTTACCGAAGGCAGAATGAAGAGGAACAGAAGGATCTAACATGATGAAATTAAATAGGGATACATGTGCCACAATACCTGTGGATTCCAGGATAGTTCGCAGTGCATGTTTGATATGGATACCAAACGGAAACAGTAGCACGTGTGAAAAAGACTTGGGCTTTAGTTAAGGGCTTTATTTAATAGGAATGAAGTGAAACTATGAAAACATTAATTTTCTCCAGAGACGTCCCATTGCCTCAGCCATATCTTCAGTGTTTATTTCTATAATATCCTGTGCCAAACAAGAACAGAGATATTAGGGATCAAATGCCTTCCAAAGCAGAGGAAAGAAATAACGAGAGTTCCCAGATTTTGTTTGGTTAGTCTTTTCCTTCAGTTGTTTCATTGTTTAGCTTTGGTAAGAAATTTTGAAGAGAATTACTGCTATCTTCAAATATTGGTAGGCTGTGTGGCTACAGTGTATGAAAGTATAGTCTTTGGGAAATAGGTTTCAGCACAGCCTGAGGGAGAATTTTATGTCGGTCAGAGCTGTTGAAGGAAGGGATGGGGTTGTCCACTGGCGGAGCCAGCTCTGTCGTTGCCCATGCTGTTTGGTATGGCAGATCTCCCGCCGGGGCACTTGAGAGTAGCTTGCGCATGTGGTTAATTCTTTCTCTCTCTGCTCAGCTAATCAGAAGGTGAACTTGTTTGCCCTTTAGTTCAGGATTTGGAGAAAAAAAAGGCTTTACGTACAGAACTCTTGTTTTTAGCATGAAAGATGTCTATGGGGAAAACAGATGTCAGAAGACTGTAGGTGTTGGGGTTCCTATGACTGTGTGGCCCTGTCAGTAAAGGTGAGGCTGTGTTTCTGTTCTGTGACTGCCACAAGTCACATGTTGCGCTAGACTTTTCCAGTGTCACTGTCCTTGCTTATCTGGTTTATTTAGCAGAGGGTGTTTGGGTGATCGGGATGGGATCTTACAGTTACAGCAAAGAGGGGACCGTTAATTAAACATTTCACTTAAAAGAGAGACAGGTGCCCTTCTCAAGGGTGTAATCATGGCAGTTCAGCAAATGAGGTAACTGTTCTTAAAGTCTCCAGAGTATAATGCTAGCTTTTTTTCTTTTCTTAAATATGGAGGCTGAAGGAGGGTAAAAGGAGTTGAAGCAGGGCGCATAGAGGGGCTGTGATTAGGGCTGTGTGAGACCTCGGCTCTGGGCAGCTGAGGTCTGAAGAGGACACTGAGCACGAAGAAAGTGCTGGGTGAGCGAGGGATGCACTGGGAGCCTGTTTCTGCTTGTGTTAGGCTTTTCCGAGAGACCGTATTCTACGTGTAAGCTAAGTCTGTGGAAGATTGGTTTCGTTTCTGGGATAACAAAATGTTTTATAAACGGCTTCAAATGCAGTGAGAGAGAGTGCTCTGAATGCCCTGCGAGGCGTGGGGCAGGGGCAGGGTGAGGACCCTTCCCTGATGGCTGCGTATGGTAACCGCTGTGCCTGCTGTTTACCTCTCTTGTAGGTGAGCACTCTTGGGGAGCGAGTGGTTCTGTATGTTCTGAACCGCATTATTTATAGAAAACAGGAAATGGAGAGAAATGAGATCCCATTCCTGTGTCATAGCAGTACTGATTATGCTAAGATTCTGTGGAAGAAAGGAGAGGCCATTGGGTTTTATTCAGTTAAGCCTACAGGTGAGTCTTTTCAAGTTATTTAAATTGTACGTTATAGAAATCTCCGTTTTAGAACCCCCAACTAAGTCATTCTCTGTTAAATTAAACTGTAGAGTGTAAATTGAGGTGATTCTACTTAATATTTTTTGCAAGTATTTTGATTCTCTTATGAAAGTGAAGATTGTTAGGGAAGTCTTTAAAAAAAAGAAATTAACAGTTGCTACAGAAGATTTTTTTCCACACAGAGAGAATATTAGTGTTGAACTTTGAATTTGTCTTTTTTCCCCTTGCACTTACTTTCATTCAAAGGTTACTTTGATTCCTGGTGTTGTTACTGGCTTCTGAAACCATGTGTTTTAAGTGTGTGACTCAGAATGGTTGGTTCCATCCAACGTACTAATGAGCAACCTGACTTATTACCAAGAAAAACAAAGTGATTTAATATATTTACAAGATACAAACTCCTTCCAAGTTGTTAACCTCAAGTTTGGGCTTCTAATTCGAAGAGCTAACTCTATCCTATCCATGAGAGACCAAGACTGCTTCACACTTTCCATTCATTCTGCTTCAGAGAGCTGTTAGAGAAGACGATCTAGCCTACTTTCTGTGTGTGCATTTACACCCCAGGCCTTGTACCCCCAAATCACAGTTTACCTTCTATACCTTGACCAAAAACACGCTTTATTTTCTTTCTTTCCATTACCAGTCTTCCTAACTTAGCTTTTTGAATCAGAGCCAGTTCAAAGCTCATACTACATTTACTGCAGATTTGAAGAAAGGTTAGGAATGATACCTTAATCCTATAATTAATATACATTTGTGATGAGACTTAGTGCATATAGTGAATAAAAGGAAGATCATTTTCCCCCCAGAGTAAAAACCTGTGATGTATAATTTGAAATGTTGTTTGCTTTATAGTAAATACTTTGGGTCTCCCTTACTATGCTGTTTTGTACTTGTGTAGATTTAAAGTAGAACCAATGATTTATGTAAGTTCAGAAAGCTATTTATTGTACACAAGTAAAAAGGAATGGTTAATGAAAGTTTAGTGCCACCTTACATTGAAAGCATCACTTCGTTTTTAGGTGTTTAGTGGCTGGGGTTGAGGTGTGGTTAGTTGCTGTATGCTCTGTTTTATACAGGGTAACTCCTGTGAAAATTGAGGCCTTTTACTTCTCATCCTGGCTTTAGCGGAGTTTCCTACCTGAAATCAGCCTGCATGTTTGAAACACATGTTAGTTTATACCCTTTAATTGAGGGTTTGCTTTCTATTCAAGGCACACAGTTTAAGTAGCGTACTGTTCCCTGTTAGTATTTCTGATCAGTATTTGACTTGTCTTTGTTGCATGTGCATCTCCAGGTTTCTCCTCCTCTAGGACCTGGCTGTTAGTTTTGCTAGTTCTAGTGGTTAATTCCATTTTATGCCATAGAGAGTACCATGGTATCTGCCACTTTCAGCATTTTTCATACTTTCTCCTGTTGTCTTATGTCCTCAGTGTTTGCTTTAGACCTTTCTCTGCTAAGCTGTTTCTCTCTACAAGGTCACAGTGGAATTAGATATGCTCACACTGACCCTTCAATGGGCATTTAGTTCAGGGAAGTGATTTTTCTTAGAGAATATTCTGACATTTTAATATAAAACACTGTGACCTCTCCCCCTCACCCCAGGTATATATAGTAGAGTAAGAAATACATAGTATCAGGAAGGTAAAATTTTTGTTCAGCAGATTTATGATTGAAAGTCACTGTGCAGTCATTTATGATTTTTGTGTGTATGAAATAGTTGGGTGGGTGTATATGAAAATACTTTTGATGTACAAAAGGTGTATTTGTTTATGATGTCCAAGTTTAGTTACAGTATAATGGAATTCAGTAAGCTATGTCAGTTCTTTTTAATAAAAAAAGTTTACCGAGAGATGTATAGTTATTTTTGGGGGGGCTAGGTAATTTTGCAAAAAGATATTTGTGGAGTTTTTGTTTTTTTCTGTTGTTAGTCTAATATAGTGAGTGCATTAATTTGTGCCTTTAAGATTTTCCTTATTTATTTATTTTTTTTGTGGTGCTGGAGATGGACTCCACATGTTCCCAAGAGCCATATTCCTAGCCCCGTGTGATCTTTTATACAGAAAACTCCAGAAACACCAAACTAATCTTTCAAATGAAATGTTTTTTTCAAATGATGTTTATTTTTGTAACTAAAGGAGGATTTGAGAACATAATTGTTTGAGAACCTGAATTTACCTTACTTATCAGTAGAATAAATGCTCACTTCTGTGATCAGCAGTTGTGTACTTAATGTAGCTGATTCCTTTATCAGTGTTTTGAGAAAGAACATAAAAGTGAAGGCATTGTCACTGCTCTTATGTCATGGGTATCTTTTGGGATCTCCTGTCTGCATCTTGGAAAGTCTTCAGTTATTAAGGTTGGTTCAGATCTGTGTTTTAAATCTAGAGAGGGGTGGGGGAACAAAGAGAAGCAAAATGATTCATAACCAAAACAAGTGCCACCCTCCCATCAATTCAGGAAAGTGAAAATATTCATAAGAAATGTGAAAATATGCTTGATTCTCTACTTTCTCATTTACATACCCCAAGATTGCCAACAAATTTGAGGTTGAAAAAATTATTAATGAAATAATTGGAATAATTTATTCTTGTTTAACAAATTCCTTTTTTGAAAACTAATACTTTTTAGTGTACTATACAATTAAATTATTTTTAAAATGCATCATCTTTTAAATAGGTAGAAAGACTTTAATTAGTATACAGGAGATTTTGGTCTTCATTGTAATATTGCTATTAACTTGTAAATTTTCGAACTTGTTTTTTTGTTGCCTTTTTTTCCTTTTCCAGTGTGGAGAGTTGGGCTTGACCCTGGGGGTCACAGGGACTCCCTGTTCTGAAGTTGCCCAGTCCACAGTTAGCGACTGGAGTGTCTGTTGGCAGAAATCCACAGTCTCGGAAGAGGTTTTAAATGAGAAGGATGAATTTAAGAGAAACAGATCAGACCTTGAAGTTGAAAGATCATGATAGTAAGCAGAGTTATTTCTTGCAGCCCTGTGAAGAGGAGACTCAGTGAGGATAAACACAGAATACTTTAACATCAAAGCTCCAATTCTTTCCATGAGAAATTATTCAAGGTGTTATAGGGATAGAGATTTTTTTCTCACTAGGCAAAATTATGAAAGCAGTCTCAAGCTCTTAAACTTAGAGATTAATATTTAGGGTTACATTTTTTAATGATGTATTTCATTCTTTATATTTTACTTCTCAGTAAATAAAACTCATTTTCAGAAGTTGCATACAGTTTCAAGTTTGAGCATGTTCTTGTCATTTCTGTGTGCAAGCTGTGCAGAGTCCGTAGACCCGGAGTTTTGAAAGAAATAAGCCAGGTCTGTTGTGTGCAGTTGCGGTGCTGGGTGCATGGCTGGGTCCTGGTGGGGTCTCTGTAGTCGTTCTGAGTAGTGTTTGTATGGCCAGGCTCATTTCATTGTATTTCCTTGGGAGGAAGAGCAGTGTTCTTGTGCCTTCCAGAATCGTCTCTGCCCGTTAGCACTTCCTTCACAAACCACGGGAGCAGTGTTTTTCCTGTGGCTGCCCTTGGCACTTACTGGGGTGGGCACATCTTCACAGCATCTCAGACCCCTCTGGTTGTCAAGTTTGGTCTTTATTGTACATGTCAATTTTTGGGCTTCTAGCAGAGATCATGAATAGTAATAAAAATTATCTGTTGAGCACACTATGGTAGGCCCTAGGGAGTTACAGTTTACGTATCTCTTTTGCTAGCTGTGTAAATCATCTGTAACCCGAGAGTCGAGTTGCACTATACCCATTCCTCTCCTGAAGCACTTCTTTTTCTCTTCTCATGTTACTCTGTGAAAAACAGTCTCATTATGGAAAATGGAATTTAAGTTTTCTGATACTGTGCTTTTACCTTTTCTAATGATCCAGTAGGTTAATGAAGTTGGTACGGCATTTACTTCTGGTAGTGGAATACTTACAGTGCTACCTCCTCTGGGGTTAAGCCACTAAGTGAGCTTTATTGCATATTTTGTATTTCTTAAGGTTGATAATGTGTCTTTGGTAATTCTAAAGGGGCCAATTCCCTTTTTCTGTGTATCAATAACATGTTTAAATTTTTATTTAAAATTTTATTTATATTAATCCCAGCACTCAGGAGGCTGAGGTAGGAGGAGTGTTCGAGGCTGGCTTGGGCTACAACGTGAGCGCAAGAGCGGCCTGAGCTACACAGAGCGACCCTGCCTCAAAAAACCAGGGCCAGGAGTTTGGCTCAGTGACTTAAGCTCCTGTCTGACAGGCGCGAGCGAGGTTGTG
Organism: Dasyprocta punctata; assembly: GCA_004363535.1. Lineage (NCBI taxonomy): Eukaryota > Metazoa > Chordata > Mammalia > Rodentia > Dasyproctidae > Dasyprocta > Dasyprocta punctata. Next base: position 2,351 of record RJWM01011801.1, on the reverse strand, counting down.
AGTTCAATCCCCAGTGCCGCAAAAAAAAAAAAAAAAAAAAAAAAATTACATATTTATGTATATATGGTGGGGTTTTTTTAATGTTGCTTTGTTTTTGATGTACTGGGGTTGAAGGTTGAACCCAGGGCTCTTGTACTGAGCTGCACCCTCAAGCTTTTTTATTTTTTATATTGAGACAGGATCTTCCTTAAGATGCTAAGTTGCCTGAGCTGGGCTAGAACTTAGAATTCTCCTGTGTCAGCCTCCCAGAGTGCTGGGACTGCAAGCATGTGCCAGCCTGCCTGGCTGCAACAATTGATTTCAGTCTTCATCTCCTCAGTGTTGAAAGATCGTGGTATTATTTTTGCAAGGTCTATGACTGGCCCCTTTAGACTGATTGAGTTAAATTATACTCTAGAATACCATCGTCTTATCTGGTTGTAAATCTTTTTTGAAGGCATATGTTCTGTGAAAAACAGATGTTCATTATCAGTGTTAAAGCCAACACTGTTGACTTCTTTTCATCCTGAAATAGGTACTGATAGAGGTCTCTTCAGCATTAACGCGTAAGGTTTTCCTCAGATTGCATCTGGAAGAAACAGTTTCTTCTCCAGTCACAGCCAGTGAGTGATCCGTTGGGGCAGGTTCCACGAGGCGCGTGGCAGTTGACTAGGAAAGGCTGTGTGCTACTCACTTCAGACTTGTGTTGCTTAGATATCTCAGGTAGATTTCAGTTCTCTTTATTTTTTTTTTTTTGGTACCAGGGATCGAACTCGCAACCTCGCACCTGCCAGGCAGGCGCTTAAGCCACTGAGCTAAATCCCCAGCTCAGATTTCACTTTTCTAAAACTGTCTGGGTAGAAGGTCAGTTCTAGTCTGGAGCTGAAGTTTAGTAATCATCAAAAGTTTTATTTAATTTAAACTATGTATATATTATAAAATCAAGTTATAATAATTTAGAATTTATCATATTAAACTTTTTTTTCTTTTTGAGACAGGATCTTACTGTGTAGTTCAGTCTGGCCTCGTGAACTCATGGTGATCCACCCGCTTTAGCCTCCCAAGTGCTGGGATTGTAAGAGAGTGCCATCATTCCTGGTTTAAGTTATATTTTATATAGTACTTTTAAATTCTTAGAAGCTTTATCTCCCCAATAGTAGTCTCACTACCTCCTCAGACTCTTAGATAGTATTAGAGAGTATTTTCACAATAATCATCATCATCATCATAATAATAATAGCTCACTGCATATGCAGAATCTGCCCAAAAATGTGTGTACTCTTCAGTTTGCTGTAGTAATAAATGTCTGGAAGCTAATGACCATCACTTTGAGCAGTTCTTGTAATTGTAAAGGCCAAAGGTAATGTGTTAATCTCAGAGTGTCTCAATAAATTATTTCCCTGATTGTAGATATTTCACATTGTAATATATTTATTCCAGACTTTTGAAAGTCATCTATTTACAAGCTTGTCCCTAAGGAGCAATAAGGAATTTAATTTAGAATTAATTGTAACCAATAAGGATTGCTTAAGGAAAAATTACATGCTGAGAACAGAGGCCACTGCTTATGTTTTGTCATCTTTAGCGGAGTACAGGACATCACAGGCATATACTATGTGTGTTTTGTTCCCAGTCACTTGTGGGGCTCAAAAATAGAGGCGAATTCTATTGCTTTTGTTCTTTGAAGCAAACAACAAGCAAATTGGTCTTACCAAACTACCAGAAAAGATTTTTCAGAATATAGTACCTTTTTTGTTTTTAGAGACTGATATTATTAACGTCTTCCAAGTTTAAAATTTTTGCCTATTAGTATATCCTGTTTGGTCTCCTCATTTTATTTTTTGTTTTTATTTTATTTTATTTTTTATTTAAGAGAAAAAAAGACACATATAAGAAAGACAAAAAGCAAAAGAGACAAACAAACAACTAGAGTAAATGCACAACAGTAACATTACAGGTTTACAAAACAGGATGATAGAAACTTGACAATGGTTGCAATATTGTGTATCGTTATCTTCAAAATGTTGTTTACATTAACAGATATAGGCATGTAAAATCGATCTAATCATATGAGTATTAATTGTTCTTTCTCAATAACAAATACATTCAGCAGTATGTTCGTTTTAGTTATCTTACATATACATATATACAGATTTATATCTTTTCGTTTTCCCTCTTTCACCTTTTTCCCTTCCCAGTTACTTTTGCTCTTCGAGCTGTTTTTTACCCTTACATAGTGTTTATTATAGATTTTGGATCATATATACTTTTTCAGTTTCTTACACTAGGGAGACAATACGGTATTTACACATGTGGGTTTGATTTACCTCACTTATGAGTATGGTCTCAAGTCGTGTCCATTTACTTATAAA
>RJWM01011800.1:0-58623 GCA_004363535.1 Dasyprocta punctata | reverse complement strand
CACAACCTCATACTTGCCAAGCAGGCGCTTATGCCACTGAGCTAAATCTCTGGCTCAAAAAGACTGTTTAAAAAAAAAATACAAAAATTAAACAAAAACATGAGTGTGCCTGAAAATCATGATCTTCAACTTGACTGGGTTAAGAAACACCCAGCTGATTAGCAAAGCACATTTCTGGGTATCTGGGAGCATCACATGGGTGACCTTGGTTACGATATCTGGTTGCTAGATGTTTCTTCTCTGGCCCTCGTGGTGGACTCTGCCTTCCTGCTGCTGTGAAGCAAGCACCTTATTCCACCGCAGCCTGCCCCGTTTCTGCTGACCAACTGTGGGTGGAACCCTCTGAAAGCATGAGTAAGAATAAGCCCTTCCTCCTTGAAGTTGTTTCTGTTGGGCATTTGGTCCCAGTGATGAGAAGCTGACACACATACTTAGGTTACCAGTAAACACAAATTTTTCTATTTAATGTTAGGAAAAGAAGGAGAAAATAAAAAGAACAGTCTATGTATTCTTATCAGTGTTCTAATGGGTTGTTTTTGGGATATGAGTATGAAATGAGCCCCCAGTGGGTGCTCAACCCATTACAAATGCTGACAGACACGCGCAAAGTTGACAAATCATTCTAATGACATACTTGTTCTTGTGCAAAATCATCTGGCAGAGCTTTTATCAAGGAAAGAGATTTTTAAAGTTCCTTTTATATGACTGGCAAATATATCTTAAGATTCTTGCTATTTAGATCAGTAATTTCTAAACTGTTTTGCTCACAAAACAATTTTGACTATGCATGCATATTCTTGAATTTATAAATTATACAAAATACTATTGAGCTATTATTATTATTATTATTAACAATAAAAATAGAATCGAGATGTGACACGCATGCACAAGGGAACTGTACTTCCTCTCCGCACCATAAGGAATTGGGGATGACACGGAGAACATGTTGGAAAGCTGCGTATCTGCTCTGTGGTGACAGACTACAAGTGGCTGTCTTCTGAAGGTCTGGAGCTCATTCCTGTGTTTCATTGCCCCACAGAGGCTGAAAGAGGCCTTGCACTTACTAAAACTTGGCAGTGGAGACCGTGAGTGACAGGAGCCATGGTTTACATCCGGCAGTCCCCTAGTGCTTCACGTGCTCAGGGGTGGGGCTTCTGAAAGGTGACTGAATGATGGGGGCCCTGCAGCTAAACGGGCTGGAGGGAGGGAGAGAGGGTACAGGCAGTCCCTGGGGGTGTGACCCGGAAGGATTTAGTTTCCCTGCTCACTGCTTTACTCATTCTGCTTCCTGTCTGCCACTGGATGAGCAGCTTCCTGCAACATGGCCCTTCCACCATGCTACTCAACCAGGCAAGGACTAAAACTTCTCAAACATGAGCCAAAACAAACCTCTCCCCTAAGCCGCAGGTGGCAGGAATTTTGTCCCAGTGAGGAGAAAGTGACTAAGACAATAGGTAAAAACCTATCAAATGTGTTACCACCTAAAACCCAATACAGTGCAAGGTTGAGTGCTTACAAGTTAACAATCCGACTTAGTAATACACACTTGCTGGAAGACCAAATTTCTACTACCAGGGAATCAACAATAAAAAAGGACTGAAGCAACTACACAGAACAACTCAGAAGACAAAGCAAGAACATCAAAAAGCCTGAGATCCAACTTCTATTTAGTAAAAAGTCTTAATGAAAAATGAAAAGGGCTTACATTGAGGATGAAGAAGAGGGACAATATTTTTTTGCCTACTAGAGAAGAGTGGGGAGAAAGGTTCATTAAAATTGGGATACCACTAAGTTTTTGCTTAGATTTTTCAGAAGTGCCTATTGGGAATACAGTGAAAGGACAGTAAGAAAAAAGACATTCTCCCTCTGCACACAGTTCCTCAGACTACAATACAGATTTTCCCTCCCACTGGGCCGACTTATCCCTAAACCTGGTGAAATTACTTGCGTCCCTCGGGAGCCTTTTCTTTTCCTTCTTCAAATGAACTTCAGCTGTATGTTAGCTGCTCTCTCGCCCACGTTCCACGGCTTTACATCCTCTGGGGGAGGTTTATTTTAGCAGCTAACACAGGGATTGTGATTCTTTGCTTTCATATACACCCTGAGTTTCAGGAAGTTGGGAGCAAAGGAAGTTGTTCATCTTGTTTTTAACACTGTAAGACCTGCCATATAGCGCATATGCAATACATGTATACTGGAGAAATACACTGACTTAACCACAAAAAGGTGTATTTCTCAATTTGTAGAGTTCAAATTTAAAATCTAGGTATTTATGAGAATAAAACAGACAATACTGTGTGAGTAGTTTGAGACTTGCTAAGCTTTACAAAATGTTAGCTATTTCTACAACTATGTCACTTAGAACTTAGAAAACTCAGTTTCTTATTAGGGACGTCACACAGGGACGTAAGTGGAAAATACCCCTAAGAATGCTGGGAGTCTCTGCTGAGAATGGCACTCACTTTTAAGAACAAGACTAAGAAATTCCTTTTAGAAAAATTTGCATGAGGGACAGAATTTAACCTAAGTAAGTATTGCAAATAAGAAAACCCATGATAGATAAAAACAGTACTTGAGAAGGTAAATTTTAATATACAGACCTATTTGCTGAGACCATGGCAATTACCTTCAAAGGGAAAAATTATTTTGAAAAGTGACTAATGTGATGTTTCAAAGTTAATTGTGGATTTACTTTTTCTTCCTTATTTAGAAATATAAAAATCTAGGTTTCAGTACAGAAAGTGAACTTTTGCTAAATGACTAATCATCAGTTTATACACTGCTCAAAACATCATTTATAGTTTAATTCACTTTCATTCCTATGCTTATACAAAAAATTTTCAAATATTTCAATAATGGCAACAAATAACACTGAAATATAGTAATAAGGTTAATCATATCCCAAAAATTTTATTATTTCAAGTTCTGGAAATATTGGGGAATATGTGTCTGCATGCAAGAAAGATAAAAATGAAAAAGCAATGGTTTCTATTACATTTTTGAGAGCTTACTTTAAAAGAAAATGTTTCTTAAAAGAAATCCACGCTACTACATAAAGGACACTATCTAATATTTAAAAACGTGTCTATATACACAGAAATAAATATAATCTTGAATGCTTGCTATTGGTCACGGAATCTGTTGCTTCAGCAACTCTGTACCCTTTAGAACAGCGGACCTGGTTCAGTTACAGCTCCCGCTAAAGCTTGTTTAATGCAAATTCCCAGGCTCAACCATGGACTCTTGAGTCAGAACCTGTGAAACTGACATTTTAAACAAGTTCTCCAGGTGATTCTAATGCATACTAGAGTTGATGAAAGTGCTTTAAAATTCATTCTGATCCAGTCTTTTTAGGTGTATAAAGCAGAAAGACAGCACCCAAATCCTTGTACAAATACCTGCTTGCTGGTATACAAGTGTTTACTGAACAAAGGCATTTCAAAATAAAAAACTGGTTAAAAAAAAAAAGAGATGGAGATAAACACAGTATAATATGTAACATTCTTTATAATGACATGGAATAATCAGTTTTCAGGGACTCATATCTTCAAAAGAAAATGTGTAATTGCTTCATTTAGAAAAACAGACTGTATATATAAATCTTACAGAAAATTATAAAATTACCTAGAACATAATATTTAGTCTTAACCTCTCAGTGACATATTTTTAGGATTCCTTAAAAAAAAAAAAAGATTCCTGATTTCATTTCCAAGAAGGTGAAAAAAAAAAAAAAAACACACACAAGAAGTTGAATAAAAAATAAAGTCAAATAAAATTGATGTTGAGGTTGGGTATGGTGCCTATAATCCCAGTACTCTGGGACGCTGAGGCAGAAAGATGGCCAGTTTGAGTCCAGCTTGGGCAACTTAGAAGAATCCTATCTAAAAAAAATATAACAGAATAGGGGTTGGGGATGTAGCCCTGTGCGAAGGCCTGGGATGCAATCTCCAATACAGACAAAGGAAAAAAAAAAAAAGATGTTGCCACCCTTCCCACAACAGTCTTCTTGGGCCTGCTCACACTTGCCACAGACTTCACTGCCTTCAACTTTTCTACAAGCTGACTGTCTGGCTAATTAACGAGTGGCCTCAGCAGGAGTCAGTGCCTTTCTTTTTAACTTCCCAGTACCAGTTTTATTTCTTTAGAATTTCACATCATGTTCCTTAGCATTTGGGACTGAAGAACAGAAAATAAAGTAGCCAGCTTTGTGATCTTTCCATGCTGTTACAAGGAGCATGATGGGGAGGGATATTGGCATTAGTGGATAAAATGAGAAATCTGAAAGATTTTAATAGCTCTGATGCCACCTAGATGTCACTGCCAACAACAAGGAGCATGGACATTTTTTGGTGAATTTTATCTACTAAAGGATAAAGATTCCTTAAAGAAAGGAAACTGTTCCATAAACTAATTAATAAACAGTTTGCTTTTCAGTAGTGGAAAAAATTCACTGCTCTCAAAGCAAATGCAAAGCTGTAGCACAGGCTATCAGTCTGACGTATGGAGCCAGCTGTTGTCACAGTGCACAGAGGGCCACTGGCTTGGTGGACTGATTCTCATTCTTGGCTACTGGTACCATACACAGGTGGACAATATTACCTGCTTGTTTGGTTCTGATGGGTCATTTTCATGTGACTTGGTGTGTCCTACTTTTAAGACACTGATATATTAGGACTACATCCATTAAGACTCAATGCCAACTTCAAATGGGAATTAGTAGCTACCACACTGGTAGGGATTAAAAACTGGTGGTCAACTTAGCACCAGCTGAATTAATTCAGCTGGTGTTGAGTAAAGATGCTCCACCTGAAGAAAGTTGCCAGCATAAATAGAGACGTGGAGAAGAAAAGAGAGGTGTTGTGGGTTCTTTCAAGGGTTGCTGCTTCGAGCCGATGGTTCTCCTGGAAGTGCTTGTCATGCTGGCTTCCCCAATATGGGTTCGGCCATTATTGTTGGAGGAGCTCGGGACCTCATCGGTGAGAGTGGCTGTGGCTCACGTTGCGGGAGCTCTGCTCCTCACATTGTGCATCGCTTCCTGGCTCCAGAGGGGAAGCTGTGTGCTGGAGAAGCTTGTCACACTGGGCTTCCTGACCTGTGCTCAACTGTTCTCGTCGGAGGAGCGCGGGACCTCGTTGCCGCTGGGGATGGCTGTGGTGCTCTTCAGGGCAGCCCCTCTTCTTCTTTTGAGCATGACTTCTCGGCTCCGTGTAGAACCCTCAACCCACTGCACAGCTCCTTCAACCTGCTGGCATAGACTTTCTAGTTCCACCGCTGACCTTTGGCCTTCCCAGCACAGAACCGTAAAATATACTGGCGTGAGTCCTCATTGTGGGCTCTTAGATTTCCAGTTGGATTTGTGGGAGGCATTGTCATGCGTTTTGGGTCTCTAGTTGGACTCTCAAAAGACATTGCTGTGGGATCCAGGCCCTCGGCTAAATATCCTGGGTCTTAGTGTCGTGGACAGATTTTCCTGCACTTTCTTGTGTTTAACTCTGGGTGATTATTATAAAACAGTATTACAAATTCTGTGTCCTTTATGCAGTTGTTCTCCCTGTAACCCCTGACTACAACATACACCCTCCTGCTGATATTATTATTGCTGCTAAACACCTGGGGGCTCTGCAAAAGTAAAATATCACTCAAATACCTGTGAGCAAGATGTACAGTGTATCTGAAGCAGTTAAAGTTCATTGTGAAATGCTGTTACACATTTAAAAAATAAGTGTTAATCAATAATGTAAGATTCTTACACTCCAAATTCCAAACCTTCACCACAATTTTCAGAATATATCAAAGGGAATAAACATTTAAATGCTATTACTCTATACTTAATTCTTATGTCATTTATGTTTATAACTTCTATTGAGGATTTTATATAAGGAGAAGCGCTTTTTCTCCTTCATAAATGTACATAAATGCAGACCAATGAATATTACAGGATCTTTTTCTTAATGTAGGTAGGGAGACAGATCAGCTAAACCTTCAGCATTCATTTTTAGTGCCAGTTGTCATGACAACCTAAACCTTATAAATGCAATGAAAAGGCAGTAAATGTGAAAACCTAAAAATAGCCATTCCTTTGGAAAATAAGAGAATGCCAGGGCCAAGTGACTAAAATGCCAAGTGAAAAGGCTAATTATTTCAGCAATTTTCAAGTCAGCTTTATAGCACTTAAAAGGGTCTGAACACAGTATATATAGCATTTTGATAATCATTGTTATTAAAGCTAATTGTTACAATTTAAAAGCAGACTCAATTATCTCATATAATTATATTCTTTCACCATCCCAGAAACAATAACCAGTTCATCCTCAGTCTTCTGGAACTTCTACCAGTGAGAAATGCCCAGGGGCCCAATCAGGACAGTTCCCGAGGCAATGCACATGACTCGTGGACTCTCCATGGTATGAGAGCCTCACCAGAAGGTTCAAAATGAGCTGTCCACTCGTGAACAGAACTCTGTGAGCTCTACCTAACCCCACACTCTGCCCTCAAAGGGTTTCAACAAAACCATAAACAGTACTGGAACAACGTGGATGGATACCTTTATAAAACAGAACCACGATCTTCTGAAAGGCTTTCATGAAGTGGATGTTGTCGTAACAGTACTCCTGGACCTTCTGGAGGAGGATCAGCTCGGACTGGCCTTGGGAGCTGAACACAGCCAGCAGGGGAGCATATTGCTATAACAGAGGTGCACAATAAAATTACTCGAATGGAGCTATGGTGCCAACACTGCTGCGATCAGAACAACAGTCTGGAGGTGAGCTTGGAAAATGCTGAGTTCCAGGATTTATCATACTGTGTTCAATCAAAATGAACTGCTTTTATCCCAGTTGATGCTTCTCACTATATCCACTAAGAAGAGATGAACCATGAAGTTCCCCCTTATTAAAGACACCCACTGTGCCTCCCGTGTGGAGTATATGCTGTCCTCGCTGCCTATTCCCCACGTCAGCACCCTGGAAGAGCGGCTTCCTCCTTCGGGATGCCCCGAGCCCTCACTGGCCATCTGTTCCTATTGTCCCCTTTATCTCAAATGTCCCAGGCTTTCTCTCACTGCTGTGTGGCCATTGTCTGCATCCAGACCTACTCAGTTCAGCAATACATCTTCCAAGAAGCTTCCCTGAGCAAGGCAGCCTGCAAAGCTGGCTCCTCCATTCTCATGAACACTGCGTCATCTTCCCTGACTTCGATCTTGACTTCCCAGTTCAAGTGTAAAATCGGGAGGCAAGATCTAAGTCTTCTGCTTGTTGTAATAGTTTCATAATGTGAAAACAATCAAAGCAAAAACTTAAGTATCAATGCACAGAAATACACAACTGATGTATAATAGTTGATTTCTTTGGCCAATTAAATACTCAATAAATTCTATTATCAATTTATGTTTTTTTTTAAGTTTTTGTCATATAGAACACAAAGAAAATGAGTAAGTTATATTTCTCTATAATATGTGAACCCATGGATTTTTCTGCAATTATTTTTACTAAAAACTCATTCTGAGATGTTCTGTGTTCTTACATGTGGAGCATATTAGGCAACAGCAAACTGAGATGGTATTAGATTGCATATATTTAGCTCAATTCTGGGAAAATCACAGGTGGAACCTAATTGCTGTACCCCAGTTTGGTCTGTCTATTTTTTGAGACTGGGTTTCAGCTGCCCAGGCTGGTCTTGAATCTGTGATCCTCCTGCCTCAGCCTCCCAGGTGCTGGAATTATGGGTATACTCCACCACACCCAGCTCTTTCATGCTCTCAAGAGACACCCTAGGCTCTTTTACCTTCAGGTGCTTAAGAGCTTGCTCGGCAACAAGTTCTTCCTTCTTGTTCCATTCCACAGCGTTCATTATACAGGTCCACAGGAGGCCAATCACGGCAGTTTCTGGGAGATCATTCCTCTTCATCTCTTCTTTGACATAAAGCACCACCTGCAGTCAACAGAAAAAGGGTCAGAAAGCAACAGGAGATGGAGAGCTCTTGACTTGCTGTGTGGTCAGCAAGAGGTTAGAGGTAGTTTAAGAAATACTCTTCCTTTCCTGGCACAGATTGTCAGATTAAAAGAGGAAAGAAAATGTATAATTTGTTCTCAAAGCAGACTTATTTTTAGACTCAAAACTAATAGGTTTATGTCTGGCTAGCATGGACTGAGAACTTTTGTTTCCTAAATCATGTTTTACATGGTGCAACCCCTTTGCAGTAGTGTAGGGACACAAGCCAGTTTGACTCTCTTGGGGTTTCAAAAAGGCAAACACTTGTGAATTTTGATCTCAACTTTCAATGTCTTTCTCTTTAGGCGGTGGGGGCTTGGTACTAAAATACGAACCCAGGGCCTTCATAGAGAGCCAGACTCCCATCCGTTTTAAAATTTTAAAAAAGATCTTGCTAAGTTGACCAGACTGGGCTCAAACTCGTGATTCTCCTGTGTATTGGGATTATAGGTGTGTATCAACACGCCTGGCTGATTTTTAACTTCCTTGATTTGCGCAAGTCCATACTCCACAGTTCATTCTTCAATTATTACCTTTGCTGATTCCCATGCCTCATTTTCAGTGAAAAGTTAATTTGTACATAAATTATAAATATAAAGACAAGTTTCTTTATTTGATATGCACTGTCTCAGTTACTTTTTTCATTGTTGGGACTAAATACCCAGCATCCACAAGTTCAAAGAGGAACGGTTTATTTAGTTCACAGTTGGTAGTGGTTTCAGTCCATAGCTGTTTGGCTCCAAGGCAGGGTGGCATTGCAGAGGAGAAACAGCTCCTGGTGTGGCAGGCAGGAGGCAGCAAAGCAGCCAGCAGCCAGCCTGCCTTTCCCTTTTATCCCGCCCTGGCTACTAGCCATTTGGGTGATGCCACCCAAACTATGTTCATTACAATCAGTGGACTAATTTAGTATCACACACCTTCAACCCCAGTATCACATCCCCTAAATCCAGCCCACTCCTCAAAGCCCCACTATAAGCATACGAGGCTTTGAGGGACATCTAGATACAAGCAGTAACACTCGTCAATCCAGAAATACCCAGTAGGATATTTTTGTCCTATGAATTATCCATAAATATGTAGATCTGCTTTCAGTTCTACCAGTATGGAATACAGGTCTGCCTAACAATGTACTTTCCATCATATTTACTTAAAATGCTGTTTTTTTTTTGAAATAAAAACACAGATTGAGTTAAGGGCCTTAGAAGTGAGTAAAAACCATTAATATATCTAAAGTACATTATTTGACAAGTAGCTTTAGTTTTTCTGTTACGGTTTTTTAAAATCTTTTAAAAAAATTTTAGTTTACTAGTATAAGTGTATAGTACCCAACGCTTACATTCTTTGTGGGAAGTTGGCACATATTCATACCACATTTTAATTCGTTTTCTATCCTCTTTCCCTTTTCTCTCTCCCCCTCCCTTCATTTCTTGAGTCCCTTCCTTTTTTTGTACATGTTTGCAGTACATGTTTACATTCCTTGGGTGGAGTTGGTACAAGCACATAACATATCCTAATTCTTTTTTTTTTTTTCAGCCCTTATCCCTTCCCTCCTGTCATTTCTTAATCCACTTCCCTTTTAAAGTGACCTATCTACTTCCTTTTATCTTTTATTTTTACTCTGGGTTTCTCATATAAGAGAAACCACGTGATATTTAAACTTGTATATCTGATTTATTTTACTTTATGGTTGAAGTGTATCCATTTTCCTACAAATGATTCAAATTCATCTTTATGGCAGAGTAGAAGTCCACCCCGCAAAGGCTTCCTGTGCTCAGAAGTGGGACCCTCGGGAGGTGACTGGATCATGAGGACGTGATACCATCAGTGGATGCATTCCTAACGAGCTCGGGAGCTGAGTGTGCTGCTGGGCACAGCGACCGGGGACTGAAACTGTGAGCTGAAACAACCCCTCCTCTTTTAAATTGTGGGTGTTGGGTATTTTGCCACATTGCTGAGAAAGTGAGGAAGATATTTCCATTTCCTTGGTGAGGGAAGAGACCCTGCTTTCTTAGCTTCTGGCCTGGATCACAGGGTAGCAGCAGTGGCTGGGCAATCCCAGTCTCTGAGCTGCCTGGGGGAGCTACAAAACAGGGTGACGCTTTGCACCTAAAAGCATCATACTGGCTTTTGTTTTTCCTTTATCTTCCCATGAAGAGTCAAGTACATGCTCTGGCTCGAAGAAAATTATTGAGTGTATTGCTGACCTCAAAGTCATGGGACTTGCTTCAACACCTCCATGTGCTGATGGTATCAATTTGAAAATTTCCAGGCCTCAACCACGCTAGGAGCCTTGCAGGGCTTAGAGCTGCGATGGCAAACCATTCAGAGATGAGTGCCCAAACTGCAACCCAAAACCCACTTATTTATCACAAAGTGCCAACACTGCAACTAAACCTGAATACTGAGGTTTTAGTTTAAAAAAAAACCTGTTACCCGATGCTTGGCTGCTGGGGCAAGTTGGCTCATGTGCCAACAGAGAGGGTCTGTGTACCTGCTGCAGCACGCATGTATGCCATAGGTTTACTACCACCAGCTCAGTGCACAGGGAAGGGTGGGGAAGGGCAGGGACTGGGGAATAAGCAGGAAAGGGAAAGGACTTGTTCACTGAACTTTGAGTTGCCACGTAAAAGGTCTTAAAAGTTTAAACATAAAGTTTTCTCCAATACTTAAAAAATAGATACTGTCATAGCCACAGAACTATAGCTTTACAAACTATGCATACACATGCATATATATAAATATATATATATATATATATATATATATATATATATACACACACACAGAGGCTGGGAGTACAGCTCAGTGGTAGGGGGTTTGTCTCATATGCAAGCACTGGGTTTCATTTTCGAAACCATAAAAAACAGCCTACATATGCATTCCCAGCAATGCACAAAATACTCCATACTGACTGCAAATATGAATAAAGCATTTAATCTGATCAGACATCCTACAACAAAATAGAGAAGTATCATATTATGGAGTGTTCTAATGGTAGGCATACAAATCTATGTGTCAGGTGAAATATTTTGACAATCACAGCAGCCAGTTAAACTAAGTTGCTTATTTTGAAATAACCATTAATTTCTGGTGCACTCTACAAATGTTATAAAATGGAGGATTCCGAGTCAAGACTTTGAGCTAATTTAAATGGCAGGAACAAGTTTACAGCAATGAAGATCAGAGCAGTCTCTGTGAGCGGGGTAAAGCTTGTGCTCCATGACCTATGCACACAATTCCTTCCACCTATTTCCCCCTCACTGCTGGGGATCACACAGGTGCTGCCCAGTGCTCTACCACTGCGAAACACTCCAGCCTTCCTTTGTGGCTGACTGGGGTCTCCCACCTCCTTGATCGGGCATTCCTGAGACAGCCGCTCTTGGAGTTCCTTCTGCAGCTCCTTCCTGGTGCCCAGGGACTGCTGGACTCTGAGGAAGTCAGAAAGTTCCTTGAGCCCCGCGTCAGTGAAGTACTTAGCAAAGTGATCCACGCTCTGCCTGTTAACAGGAAAGAGCTCCTGGAAGATGAAAAGAAAGAGGCTGGTTACACAAGAAGCTGTTCAAATTTCAGCAAGCATAAAGGGCAAAATTTTCATATTATAATATCACTGAGGATATATTTGGAAGAGAAGAAACAAGGGGTGGTTTTCAAAACAAATCTCTAGGATATTTACCGCATAGAACAACTTCTAAAGTGAAGCAATTTTCTGAAGAAAGAGAATGTTAAGCTACTTAGATAAACTAGGTTCACTCACTCTAAGCTCTTAGTCCTATCATTCCTTTGCTCTAATCATTGGGGGCATGTGTGAACACAGAACTAAAATTGCTGAATTATATGCAAGTAAGATAATTTTAAATAGTATTTGAGTTGTTTTAAATTAAGAAAAATTGAAATCATTACACGGTTAGTCTTCTTAACTGTGAGTGGATAGACAATAGTCAATTTTAGTAATCCTTAAATGATTACAGGTATTAGAAAAACAATATTATTATCCTTTTAAGAACCTTTCTTGTCATTCTGAGAAAATGCCGCTATTATGCTAAAATACTAGTTTAGGAGCAACAGAGAATTTTGTCCTTATCTATTAAAGATGGTAGTTCTCAAACTCACAGTGAGATCTAATCTAAACTTATCCTACCAACTCTTCATAAGAATTCAGATGGAATTTGTTTTTCCCCCAAAAGAGCAATATACCATTGCTGCTCGCCTATTTTCACCTCACTTCATCTTATCCTACACTGCTTGGCAGAATCTCAGCAACATTTAGTCATGATCTAATCCTGTATGAGTTCAACATCCAATGATGAAATTAAGACAATTTTTGAAGTTCTCACTTTCAAATTCCTAAAAAAGACTCAAACCTTATACTGGTTAGATTTGCATACACAGAGCCAAAGGATATGTTGCCCTTACGTAAGTCTAGGTGGAGAGATCTGTGATGGGTTTGCCACCAAGTATGGGAACACTGCTAGAGGGCTTCTTTGCTAGGTAGGATTCAAATTACACTAATCTCTGTATTGTCATCCTATAATTCTTCTTGAGTCACATGTTTGAAAATGTCAGAACACAGCTGGTGAGAAAAGCTATCCAATATAGTACACATCCATGTTAAAGCAAATATTTCCTAGCAGACTGAAATTTTGTCACTAATATTTTCACTATCACTCAAGAGCTTCAAAATATGAGGGAGGAGGACTTAATTTTATGGAGTTGCTTCTATGAATCAAAAAGACTTGGTCCTTTCTATATAATGGTATAAAGTAAAAATTTTTCTGCATGGTGAGTTCAGCCTCAATAAAGTTTAGCTGCTTGACCCACTTTATATGTCTAGAAATATTTAAGGACAGAGAACTGGCATCTGAGGCAATACTATTTCACTCCTTGGTGCTGGCACTCAACACTCTGCTCAGGAAGAGTGATTGTGAAGTGTGATCTAAAGTTAGATTCAGCACAATATGCTACCAGACTTATTACTCACAGTTCATGAACTATACCTAAAGTCCTTATGAATGCTATGTAATATCCTAAAAATTATTATTCAGATTAAACTGTGGCAAAGCCAGTCTAAATCAAACTGTGTCATTCTGTGGCTTGGAATATGGTCTGAATTTGTTGAAAAAATCTATTCCATTCTCAGTTTTTAGTGTTGTTTTTATGTTGAAGTACTAGGGATTGAACCCAGGACCTCACACATGCTAGGTAAGCATTTTACCACTGAATCACAGACCCCGCCCTTTTTTTAGTTTGAGGCAGTGTCTCACTAAGTTGCTCAGGGTTGCTTTGAACTTGTGATCCTCTTTCCTCAGCTTCTTGAGGAGTTAGGATTATGGGACACACTAGCATACCTGGCAACATAAAACCTTATTTTGGGAGAAAGCTCTGTCATCTCACCTCCAGATTAAGGTCGACCTGCTTTGCACTTGTTCCTGATTTGATTTCAACACAACAGCCAGAGTGACTAAGAAAACACATTATATGCACATTTTGCAAAGAAAATTTCAAAAGCTTCCATCTCACTTGGAATAAAAGCCAGTGCCTAGATGACAGGGGTGAGCTCCTTCTCTGAGCTACCTACACTCTACTGTTGTCTCCAATTTGCCACGTCTCAAGGCAGACACATTTTTTTTCATTTAGTATTCACACTCCCTCACTATTTTCAAGTCTTTGCACAAATGCGGCTTTATCACACAGGTCTTAACTCGGTTCTGGCAAACTGCTTTCCATATTCTATACCATCAGCTTTTCTCAGTATCATTTTTTGCCATCTTTTATTATGATGTACATTGCACTTGCCTATTCATAGCTCACTGCTCAGTCTCCTGGAATAGAATGTATGCTAAGTGAGTGCCTGCTTGTTTGCTTCCTGTCATTATATCTAGTTCCCAGAGATATTCTAGCACATAATATACTTGAAATTTACTTAATTCAATAAATAAAGGAAGATAGCAACTTCTTCAATTTCTTAAACACTATTTCCTTTTCTGGTAAAAGGGGACAGTTTCTTCCAGTCTCACTTCTCTCTTAAATTGAAATTCTTCTATGCTACATTAGTAGGTGATCGCTAAAGTCTGGCAATATGCTATTTTTCTAAAATGTAGTAACTCAAGAATAAAAAATAATTTTATTGTATGTTTGCATGAAATGGTTTATTTACTCATCTTTCTTAACTTTTGCTTCTATTTATAAGGATCTGCCCCAAGTTTACCAGAGGCTGGGCTCTAGAAAGGGAGGGAAATTTTCTGTTTCTTTTTTGGTGGTGCTGGGGATTAAACCTAAGACTCAGCACATGCCAGCCAAGAGTGCTGCCGTTGAGCCACACCACTGGGGAACTTTTCTATCCTGCTCTGTCCTAGTGCCACAGCTTCCAGGCTCATGCCTGGCACACAGCATGCACTCAGCAAATACATGCTAAATTAAAATTACTATTGCTATGCCGGGCGTGGTGGCGCACGCCTTTAATCCCAGCACTCGGGAGGCTGAGGTAGGAGGAATGTTGTGAGTTCGAGGCCGGCTTGGGATACAACGCAAGCACAAGGCCAGCCTGAGCTACGTAGTGCGACCCTGCCTCAAAAAACCAGGGCTGGGAGTTTGGCTCAGTGGCTTAAGCACCTGCCCCGGCAGGTGCGAGGTTGTGAGTTCGATCCCTGGTGCCGCAAAAAAAAAAAAAATAAATAAATAAATAAAATAAAATAAAATAAAATAAAATGACTATTGCTAGCAGAAATTAATTAGAATCCAGGCTTCAAGTTTCTTCTTTATCATGACATAAAACAAACTTCGAGACAAAGGAATTTTAAATGGTTGAAAGTACAAGTATTTATATTGAAAATTATTTTCAGGTTTTATTGAGGAAAAGAGTTTCAGGGCCAGGGATTTTGCTTAGTGGCTCCCTGGTAAGCATGAGTTGTGAGTTCGATCTACGGTCCCTGCTCCTCTCCCCCCGAAAAAGAGTTTTATAACTAATCACTGGATTGGCACCCTTCCGCACCAGAACACACTGGGAGAGAAAAGCAGAGAACAGACAGTGAAGAGAAAACGGCAGCGGCATCTTCATCGTAGACTCTGTCTTAAAATTGTAAAAGCAATTCTACTGGGAGAAACCTTTGTCATCTGCTCAGTTGTTGCTTATAGCAGAAAGAAATTGTAGGTTGCAGACAGAAAGTATAAAAACAAAATAATTTTCTTAACTTTCTTCGGAAAATATAAAGATGGAGAAATAAAAATATAAGCAGTCGTGATCATGGAAGTTTAAAATTAACTGTAATTAACCTGTCCGCTTTCTTCAATAGCCTATTTGCAATCTTGCTTAAACCCTGATTTTGTTGCAAACTATTTAACATGTTTGCGATCACTGCTGCCCAAGATATTATAAGCATCTCGCTTTGTAGAAATGACAGAATTTTCCCCTCCTCAGTGCTCAGAATTATACTCAAGGCCTTGCACATGTTAGGGAATTTAAAAAACCAAACCAAACCAAACCAAACCAAATCAAATTGCATTAAAGCACTGGGTTTCCATAGTGACTGTTTACCAAAGAAAGTTTCAATTCTGATAAAATGTTAGCACCCTATAGCAACTAACTTTCAGATCTGAAAGTCTTTCCATTCCCTGTGGTTCCTTAAGTTATCAGGCCATTTATGTACCAAAGATGAAAATGGAATTAGTTTCTTTTGGCCAATTATACAGAATTAAAAGAAATGCTTTTCCAATTCAGCACAGGCTCAGCCTCCTAAATCATGTATCACACTACAGGAATTGCCAAAGTCCTTGCAGGAGCATCGTGCTTACAACCTTTCCTCCTTCCATTCCTAACGGGAAAACACTTACGAGCAGCCTCTTGTCCAAGTTGGCTTTTCTCAAGGAAGAGGTAACAGAGTTGGCATCTTTTTCTGCCATCCAGGCTTTAAAAAGCTTGACAGCGAATGAGGCAGCAATGCCTGTTTTAAAAAAAGAAGAAAATATCATTCCTCATAGAAACAAAATCACTTGGCAACATTTCTTACTGGGTTTTCTGAGATGGGTCAATAATGTAAAGTCTTGATTTGCTAGAAATGGAAAATGGACAGACCTATAGGCACAGTTTTTTCTCTTCGTTACTACAAATAGAACATCTGAGGAGAATGAAAAAAAATTAAAGTATTTTTCAGAGAGTACTCTCCAAGCTGGTAGAACTTAATTATTTCATGTGTTTATTTTTATTTGACCAAAACCCTATGTGAAGCTCAGTGTCTTCAGTCCTGTGTCACACTGTACTTCATCAGGATTTCGTGCCTGTGACAGTGATCATCTCTTTGGGCTTTCTGAGCAGCACCACGGCAGGCGACAAGACTAAATGCCTAATAGAAGGCAGCAAAAAAGGAGCCCAGAAGAAAGCAGTGATCTGTTTTCTATGAAACGCTAGTTTAATGGAAAAACACTTACTCTTTTCAATATAAGAAATATTGGAAAACTACACACAGAAGTCAAAGAATCAAAATGGCACCTGATGGTCTCAAAGGCCTTATGTTTGAAATGAAACCTGCTGACCTAAAGAATGATGAAGGTGCATTTAGAAAATTCACACTAATTATTGGGGATGTTCAAGGCAAAACCCACTTGACTAACTTCCATGGGATGGATATAAGCCATGACAAAGTGTGTTCCATGTGGAAAGAAAAAAAAAAAAGGCAGGCCATGATTGAAGCTCATCTTGATGTCAAGACTACCAATGGTTATTTGCTTTTTTGTTCTGTGTTGGTTTTATTGAAAAATAAAAACCATGACTATCAGATACAGAAGATTTCTTATGCTTAGCACCAATAGGTCTACCAAATCCAGAAGCTGATGGAAATCATGGCCCAAGAGATATAGACTAGTGGCTTCAAAGAAGTGATCAACAGCTGGATCCGAGACAGCACTGATAAAGACACAGAAAATGCTTGCTAGACTGTTTGCCCCTTCATACTGTTTTCATTAGAAAATTAAAAATATGGAAGTGGCCTGAATTTACACTGGAAAAACTAATGGAGCTTCATGGTGAAGATAGCAGTTCTGGAAAAGCTACTGGTACTAATGTCAAATAAGCTGATGGATATGAGCCACCAGTGGAAGAATCTGTTTAATACTCAGATTTTCAATAGCGACAAATAAAAAGTCCTATTTGTGAAAATGAGCAAACAAACAAACAAAAAAACAACCAGCACAATAAAAACCATGAGACACAAAACTGCAGTGTCAACAGATGGCAACTCGTATGCTGGTGACAGCAGGAAAAGATTGATTCTGGCAGATAGTGTAGCTGTGGGTGCACATGCATCATTTACTTTGTTTCTCTTTTAGAAAAAAGTATTTAATCATATTCATGAGCTAAACTATAAACAAGGCTCTTCAAAATAAACCCTTTTTTGAATTTTGTTCCCCCTCAGGACTGGGGATTGAAACTAGGGCCTTCACACTGAACTACATCCCTGGCCCTTTTGAAAATTCCTCAGTAAGCCACTAAGATATCTAGGTGGAACTCAAACTTGTAATCCTCTGGTCTCAGCCTCCCAAAGTGCTGAGATTATAAGCATATACAATATGCTCAGCTACTGTTTTGAATTGTTGAAGAAGTACTTATGCTAATCAGGAAACCACTGAATCACACATCCGTTTTTAGTTACGAGTTATTTCCAAATACAAATAATCAAATGAATAGCTAATACATGGCTCTTCTGTCAGCACTTCAAATTTCTAAATTTATGTTTCATTTATTGAAGAGTTATGTAGTACTTGAACTATTTAATTGATTTTCCTTAACTGAAGTTTTCGCCTACTATTGGTTGGCTAAGCACCCTGTACTCTCTGTTAGAGAAAAACTCTCCTTCTGTCCAGGCCAGGTGACTTCTGATTTGTCCGAGTCTTGGCAACACTTCCTGACTGGTTAGTGTAATGACCTCAGACTAATCTCATTTGCCTACACTATCCCTCTGGCAATTGCTATCGGGCCAACACTGGTCAAGTGGCCTGTGCCAGTCAATCAGTGTCTTTATATGCCAATTTCATGCATATCTTCTAGCTACTTGCAGATAAAAGTATTCAGTTCATATACCACTTACACAGACACAAACTCTGCCTGATTTCTTTTTCAATTAAATAAACAGAGGAACTAAGGCAAAACAAAATTATGACTACGACAATAAAATATGCACTATAAAGCAGAGAACTTTAAGATAACAACTTATTGACATGGATTTATAGCATTATTAGTTCATAAAATTGGTATTAAAATTTAATGTACATTTACATAATTAAATCAATTGACACTAGACTGAAATCTGTCTCATAAAGGGGAGGAGAAAAAAAAAACTGTGGTCAGAAGCAGTGGTCTAAAATCTAGATTTAAACCTGTCACTCTGCATAGAAGGCAGCTCTTGGTGAAAAGTTTGGGGAATTTCTTTGTGGTCATTCTTTCAGCAAATGGAATGACCCTATTCTCTTGACCATTTGCTGGATAATTTCTTAACCTATTTCAAAATAGAAAACAAGAGTTTAAACCTCTAGTTTCTCAAGATGGTGCAAGGAAAAACAGCGTGTTACAGGTTCTACATGTCATTTCCACAGCAAAGGCATTTCCTCCTCTCAATATTTAACTTCAAAATATTCAAACATACAGAAAAGTTGAACAAATTGAGCAATATATATACATTCTACACTCTACAACTATTAATGTTTTGCTACATTAACTTTGTCACCTATCTGTCCATCTATTCATGAGATTTAGCTTTTGGGTGTATTTCAAAAAAGGTTGCAGAAATTACTTGGGTTTTTAGTGCACCTAGGGGACCGATTATGTTGTAATAGCTAGGGTAATTTAATATCAATAATGTTCAAGATTTAAATTCTACCTTTTGTATGTTTGTAGACTGGTTAATAATAAGAAAGAAAACTGAAGTACCAGAGTTTTCCTTAGAAAAACACATCGAATGCCCTAAGATTAACAACGGACTAATGCTAATTACAGAAAATGGACTGTTCATAAATATGAACCATTTTAGCCAACATGGTGGGTCAATCCCAGCAATCTGGAGGCCAAGGCAGTTGGATCAAAAGTTAAGCCCAGTCTGGGTAACTTGTCGATGTAGTAAGACCATGTCTTAAAATAAAAAAATAAAAGGAACTAGGGTCGTGCTTACGGAGAAAGTCTTGGGTTCAACGTCCAGTATGGCAGAGGGGTATGTAAGCCAAACACTATAGAGAATCACTGAATAATGCAGTTTGACTCTTAATGTACTTTATTTTTTTCTTCCCTATGAGAAAACTATAACCCCTTTCACTATGGGGATGAATGAGGCTGGGTCTTCATGTGTGTAGGAGGAAAACTTTTACATTCTTAGAATTAACAGATGTTCTGACAAAAGTTACATTCATTTATTTTTAATGAAAAATAACTGTTTTGTGTTGCCTTATAATTTGAATATCATTATCCTCCTACAAGAAACAGCCCACTTTTTGTTTTATTTTGTGAGCAAGTAATTGTATGCATGCATGTCCAATTCTCAGGAAAGCCTCCTTCTGCAGCAGGCATTGACTTCTTTCTAAGAACACTCATTGTCTTTAAGACAACAGAACTCTCAAGTGTGATCAAAATGAGCATCTGAAAATGTTTCCCAAGATCTTGAGAGGAAATTGTTTAGGAGAGTCGCCATGTAAGGGTGTAAGGGTTTTTAATCTGACATCTTTGATTGTGACATTTTTTCTTCATAACTTTAAAAATTTTATTAGTACATGTTTGCGATCCAAGCAATGTACAAACATCTTGGGGAGTGGTTACATGTTTGATGGTTACATCACATGGGAGTCAGTGCTGCAGGCACTTAAGTACAAAAAAGATTAAACACTGTACAAAGCACAGGGCACTACTGGTCAAGGAACTATCCCAGCGAAGTGTGGGAGGAGCACCTTTGTTAAAACAAATGGTTTGGACCTGACTCATTTTACTGTATTCAACCCAGGCACTGAGATTTTGTTTGCTTCTTTGCTTGATTTTGATGGCACTGGGGACAGAATCCCAGTCCTATGCATCTTCAGCAAGTGCTTTACTGCGGAGTTAAATCCCAGTCTTTTCTATTTTCAGCCAGTGTTGCTAAACTGCTCAGGTTGGCCTTGAACTTGCCTCAGCCTCCCAAGTGGCTGGGATTCCAGGGATACGGCACCACACCTGGACACACTGAATTGGAAGATTTTTGTTTTAAGACTGCAAACAAACATTTTGTCTCTGGGTACAGTTGTGTCTATTTTTCCTAATTTCTTACTGTGAACACGTGTACTCTTTTTATTATTTACAGGTTGTCCCCTCTCCCCCATGGAAAGCAGGCAGGAGAAATAATGAAAGGTGATATTTTCCCATCTCTGGCTTTCCTTCCTCTTTACACCTGACAGGCAAGACGCTGAGCACAGTACCTTCTTTGACTAAGCTATCTGTGAAGAGGCTGGTGAGGATGGTGGCGGGAAGGGTGCCATTACCCAGCAGGATCCCAGACAGCATCGCCAACTTTGTCTGCTCCGTTTCGGAAAAGGCTTTAAGGAAGAGGAGAAGCTGTGGGTCAAACAAAAGAAACCATGTCTATACAGCAAAGGACCAAAGTTGGAGAGCAACGCGCAGAATGCACATCCGCCCTGGGTGGTACACGCGCGCGGGGCATGTACAGGGCCGAGGTGCACACAGGAAAGTAAAGTCATCAGACATAGACCTTTCCTCGACGTCCATTTGCACATGGCTGTAAATATTTAGGGAAAGGGACGTGTGAAGAACAGTGTGTATCATCTACATTTGGCCACATATGTGGGGTGATCAAAAAACTTGGTGAACGTTTACGTTAAAGAAAAACTCTTATAGTCAAACACACATTGCTAAGGACAACGGGCCATGTTACAACCAAGGGGGAGAATTTTGAGGGAGCTTAATGGCAATATATCTTTCATGATAACAAAAATTTTAAAATACTTAAACATTTACCATGTTTTCTAATCATAGCTCATGCATGAAAGGAGTAAGAATATATAATGAACATAATGATTTCTGCAATAAATTGACATCCACACATTTTCTTATTATGATGATACTCCCCTTCCCAACATGTAGTCTTTTTTTTTTCTTTTTTGAGGAATAACAAAATTCTCATGGTGAGAAAACAAAACAAAGCCAAAACCATCGCCACATCAACAACAACAAAACCGCAAAGAATCTATGCTGTTTTTGACATTCAATGTTCACTTTTCTGAGCATATAACAGTGTTCAGAGTAAGAATGCTAAAAGAGGAAAGGATTTTCTAAGTTCTTGATTTTTTAAAATACTTAAATCCAAAACACGCTATTTCTAGGATTACATAGTTTTACCACCAGCCTTGGTTATGAAGCCAGTGGAACACATGAGGTAAAGGAAGCGCTGAACGGGCTGTACAGTGTCCTGAGGTGTCGGCTGGAAACAGCAATGCTGGCAGGAGGGTGGGTGGGGGAGAGGGGTGGGAGGGTGTTGCTTGAGTCTTTAGGGTTCCAGGGCTCCAATCCTTTTGCCCTAATAGCAAAGGGAATTGAGAAGGAGGTAACTCTAGAATGTTTGAATGGGAGCCAAAAGTAAATGGGCTTACTTTCGCATTTTGAATTTTAAGAGTAATTGGTCTTGTGGGTTGCCCTCCTTTTCCCTAACTCTCCTCTGCTATGTACTTTGACTATGTGCTAGGCATTTTCTCCATTCTATCATGTCTTAGGCATGGTACCAAGTTCTTCTGGGACCATTCTTACTCAATATAGTGATCTGCTGATTTTTTTTTTTTAATCATTTGGCACCAGTGAAAAATAACCAGCATCAATACAAACTTAAGTACTTACATGTTAATGACATGATTTTTCCAATTACTCTGTGACATGATTTTTCCAATTACTCAGATATACTTTTGATCACTTTCTGTGCGTGAGGTTGGTAGGGTAATATTAATTTACTATCCCCCAACAGTTGAAGAATTATGATGTTCCAGGAAGGTTATGTGACTGAACATTATGAACAAGTGGCAGAACTAGGATGAAGATGGTTCAACTGCCTTTCTCTTATACTTATTCAATTTTCAACATACTGAAAATTTCCTAATGCCAGGAGCAAAGAAGTGAGAGTATCAAAGACCAAAGCTCCATGGGACACCAGGAGTAGATTTCAAGAATACTCACTTGTTTAAAAAAATCTACTTTATCATTTATAATCATTTTAAATATCACATTGTTCAATGGATCAATATTGTTATCATGGTTTTCAACAGAGATGTCTCTAAAACATAGAAATATTATGCAAAAGAAATCCTCAAGTTTATTCAATACATGAATAAAATATTAAGGATATTTTCAAGGTTCACAAGAGCTGAGAAGTAAAAACATAAGTGGTAATAATAGATGAAATGTTTATTTGAACTTTTTACATCATTTTCTTATTTTGATCTCTTTATTCAGGTACTGTTATTTTCTGAGCACTGGGTAGGGTAGTGGACAACTTTTCCCCATTTAAAATCTTTTCATATAAAAATTAGTATATGGTTGTTATTCTGAGATCATACAATGTAGTATAATACAACAATGTGAAAAATGCCCTGAAATCAAACTCCCTTAGAATTAACATTAACTGTTTGATTATGTGCTCTTCCAGACTTTTAAGTGCACAAATATATCTACACATACATGTATTTTTTATAGTATAGAAGCTGACAGAAGTATAAACTTGTTGAGGACTTTCGAGAAGTTGGCAGAGTGTGCTAAGCAGCAAGAAGTAAAAACTTGTTCAGTGAACCAGATATACTTTTGATCACTTTCTGTGCGTGAACACTTACAACAGTGCTATGACGTAGTCTGAATGTTCTCCAAGGATTTGTGTGTTGAGATATAATTCCCACTGCGAGGTGATCACAGGGCAGGAACTTACTGCAAGTATAATACACAGATAGGGGGCCCTTGTCGATTAGGATTCGACAGCCATGACTGACTCCTGGGAGCTTGACAGGAAGACGGAGAAGAAACCAGGAGCTACACATGTACATATGTGCCCTGCACCTCCTGCCATGAGACACTCCTAGCTAACACACAACTCCACCAGAAAGAAGACCATCACTCAACCTTGGACTGGCAGGACCATGAGCCAAAATAAACTTATTTCATAACTCACCCAGTCTATGCTATTGTGTTAATGGCAACAGAAAATGGACTAATATAAACAGTTTCGATTCCTAAAGGCAAGAAAACAGGAACAAAGAAATTACCTTGATCAAGGTCAAAGTATTACTAATTTGTTGCACTGCATCTTGCGTTTTTCCTTTTTTTTTTTTTTTAAAGACAGCATCTCACTTTGTAGTTCTAGCAGGGCTTGAACTCACTATGTAGGCCGGGCTGGCCTTAAACTCACAGCAATCCTCCTGCCTCAGCCTCTTGAGTGTAGGGATTACAGGTATGGGACCACCATGCTTTTCATTTAACTTATTACAGGCATTTCACCTTATCAATTCTTATAGCTATGCCTCATTCTTACTGCATAATGTTCACTCTAACATGTGGATAGGCTAGAACCAGTGTCCCAACAATGAACATTTAAGTTATTTCTCAATACTGTGGTAAACGCCTTTATGTGTATAGCTTTACATTATACATACTGTTCCTGAACATCCGGACTCACCAGTTTTTAAGTTCTGTGATATTTAAGACCATACTCTGTAAAACTATTCCTACTAAACAAAGCATTGTCTCACATTAAATATTAATGAAAAAAGCCCAGGGTAATCACATACTTCTTTCTTTAGCAGTTAGCTAATGCTTTGTCACACTAAATCATTTATTCGACAAGCTTTTATTTTATGTCCCTAGCAGTCCTGGAGTATCACTGTGTGTGTGCCCCTCCATTCCATCACTTTAAAGAAGCAGGAATTACATTCGAATTTGTTACCTTTTTCATTTCATCTTCAAATGCCTTTTCCAAATACTTATATCTCCTGATGAGTTTATTGAAGACCTAAATATAAAATCGAAAAATACTATGTAAACAATTTAAAAATCCACAGATGTGTAGAAACTCACCTTAACTACCACACAGATCTATCATAATACGGCAAAACATATTCATATAGAGAAATAAAAAAGCTGTAAGCATTTTAAAGGTGTTCCTATGACCCAGGGAAAAAATAAAGTGAAGAGGAAAAAATAAAATGAAGAAGATATCCTAAAGGATAAAATGAATTCATTCAAGAAAAGAACAGGTAGAGAAACCAAAAATAATGTTGATGACAATAAAAATGAACAGTATTTTTAACGTGTGAGACAGAGAGACTGAAAATAACAACTGAAGGAAAGGGTCCTCAGCCTGGTGAAGACGTGCTGGGAAGAGCGCGGAGTTCAGGCGCGTTATACTCTCCGTGGGCGACAGACATGCTTTTCATAGACCGGTAAAAATCATTAGAATGGACGCGTAATAAAGATTCCTGGCCTCCTTCCCAGCATTTGCTGTTGTGTCAGTTAAACTCTAGACTGCGTGAGAGTGGAATGTTTTTATTTAAAAAAGCATCTTGTAAATATTACTTTTAACACCTATGGAAATGCTTTCTGAATATAGTTCCTTTCTCTTATATCCAAATGAATTACTCCTACAATTTTTGGTGCATTTCTCAATGTGATTAAGATGGAGCCCAAAAGTAAAAATTATACTCGCTCTTTAAGGGAAAAGAATAATGAAGCAGGCAGGGAATTGATACGCAGTATAAAAAAGCACGGTTAAAATCTTACACATTTTGATTTCCAACTGACACTAGAACTCACATGTTTCTTAAGGTGCTTATTAACAGGAAACATAATTCTCTTTATCCAAGAATGATAATCTAGATAACCATAAGTAAATGTCTACACAGGAGAACAAAAGTCATTACACCAAAGCATTTTCCAGTGAGCTAACAGTTTATAATATTTATCTCTCCTCAAATACTCTTCCCATTTATGTAATCTCTCTTTGCTCAGCAGCATCATTCACCAGGTTTTCCTGTCCATCTACAAGTATTCCAAGATTTTTAAACTCAAACAAGGTATTAAATTATTTTTTCTTTCCAATATTCACAATCCAAATGAAAAATAAAATCATCTGTTAAAAGAAACAATTTAATGTAGATATAATGAAAAGGCAAACTTCATTATTTTTTGTTTATGGAAATAGCTGTACTGATTATCTTTGTCTAGATCTATTCTTTCCTTCCAGTGGGATTCAGATAATGAATATACCTTGTATCTATATTAATTTCACTGGGAAAAAATTCTATAGGGTGAAGGGATATAGCTTAGTGGCATGGTGCCTACCTGGTATGAGGTCCTGAGTTCAATTCCCAGTACCAAAAATCAAAAGCAAAACAACAAAAAAAAACTTTACTAACATTCTATGGGGAAGGTAAGAGGCATTACTATTTGGCAGATGTCGAAACAGTTACTAAGTATACAGATTCAGTATCTGAATATAGAAATTGTGGTACCTTGTCAACTGCCCTTATCTAATACACAAAAAGGTGACTGCAACATTAAAAAACATCAGCTTTTGTAGTGAGGATACTCGTTTCCATATATTTCTTCTCACTGTGTTTATATTCATTACATAGCAGAAAAAAAGATTTTTAGAGGAGAACTGGCCCACTCAGTTCTGTCTACCCAATTTTCTGTACCACGTAAAAGTGTTTCTCTGGGTGCAGTGGCACACGCCTACAATCTCACCATTTGGGAGGCTGGGCAGGAGGATCGTTTCGAGTTTGAGGCCAACCTCAACTACACAGTGAGACCCTGTCTCGAAAGACAAATGCCTTAGTTTCTACGTTATACATTTCTTAAATATAAAAAGGGAAAAGAAATTTTTGCTAAAATGGCATGCAATTAAAAATAATGTCTGAAGTTCAAATTGTTAACGGCCTTATATCCTGAATTACTTACCTTCATATGCCTTGTGCGCATTTTAATAATTAAAAAGACATAGTCCTTATAGTCTTTTATCACTTAGCTGCGGTTAATTCCTATGGCCTTCTCCAACTCATAAGCTGAAATGAATACTGCGACAAGCTTTGTGAACCTAGGACTTGCTCTCTTAATGGTTTAGCTGAGAATAACTGACATTTGAGAATAGGAACGTGCCAACCTTACGCTTGCTGGCTACAGCACACTTGTACTCAGCTTTAAAAGGTAATGCCTAATGGGCTGTTCCATTTTACATTCTCACCACTTTCAGTCCTTTATTAGGACCAACGACTACCTAATTTTTTACCAAGCAAATGCATACAAAATGATGATTTTAATAAGAATTTCTTTAGTACCAGTAAGTTCAAACACATTTTCATACATTCAGGGTAGGAGGAGGATTGTGCTTTTTTTGAAACGCCTATATGTATCTGCTCCTAATAGTTTGTCTTTTTAACTTAGACTTGCAGTTTTTATTTAATCTGAACATGAACCTTTTATGGATCTAATGCAATGCAAATATTCTCTCGCCTTTTTCTTAGCTACGTAGTAATCTTTACTAATATAAACTGCCAAATTTTACTTAGTCTTGTATTGATTTGTTGTTTTCTTGCTTGGGCACTATAGCCAATACCACGATGACTATTGTAGGCATCATTTCACACATGGGTAAGCACAGCTACAAGATGGTCTTAGAACTGAAACTGCTGGGTCAAAGGGAATGTGTGTGTTCTGAAAGATACTACTTTCCCTAAAGAGAGAACCAGCTTATACTCCCACTGGCTATTGCTTTGTGCACCTGGTATCCTAAAATCCCTAACAGGTGGATGGTTTAAAATTTTATTTTGTCATTTTCAAGCCTGCTGTCTTAATATAATGTAACTGAGTGTCTTTCCATGTGTTTAAGAACATCCCTATTATAAATGTGGGCTATCGAGTTTGTGCTCCTCAATTCTGTTTGAAGGCTTCCCTGCTTCTAAAATGATGGCAACCTCTCAATGCCAGGCTCTACCTGAGCATAGTTGCGGATGGTTTCATGATCTTCATTTGCTGAAAACACACAGTGGTTGGTCATCTTGGTCTTGTCGCCATCATCTATGCGTGTTCCTCCAGGGGCTGAAAGGAGAAAATTAAGTTAGTGCAATACTGAAAAGAGAAAAACATCTGAAGAACATAGCAATTCCTGCACATCAGGGAAAACAATAAGAGATGTAAACTATGAATCTCACAAAATTCCTTAGAATGTTCCTGTGTAAATACATAAATGTTGCTGTGTATTGATGTTTCCACTGTAATACAAAGTGGTTGTTTCATTTAGTATGTCAACCATAGCGTCTAATATTGCTGTTGTGTGGGCTAACATCTCGATCCTATCACCATGAATCTGGTCATTTCCAAAGTGTATCTTTAACCATGGAAGCCAAATAGCAATTTTTATTCAGCAGATTTTACTCAGTCTCGGCACAATTCCTGATGCTCTCATGTTAGGACACAAGTTTTTTTGGGGGTTTGATAATTTGTCAGATTCTGCTCCACCTAATTATGGGATTGGCGAGATGTGACACTAATAGACCTCTCTGGCTTTTACCCAGGTATGTATTAAAACTGTTCTTTCTTCACTAACCCAGTTATCCATGCATTGTTGAACAGCATGCAATCTGCTGTTTGTATTTGATCACCCAACAGCTGTACTGCTAAGTATTTTATTCTCTCTTATCTTTTTTCCTTGTGGACTATATTGACTACAATGAAAGATGGCTTTTTCTCTACAATTCGATTTTCCATATTCAAGGGCTTCACCTTCAAGTTTCAAAAGTGGCCACTATAAGCACTGATTGATTAGAAGGGCAGAATCAGAACATCAGATACTTTTGTTTTCCAATTCTATTTCGTTGTAATTAGGGTAGAAGTTTTCAGCAGGTCAAGTCAGAATAGTATCTTTCATATGCTTAGCAAGTAATTGTAGCATATATACTTATAGTAGCTACTGTGATAGGCACCATGGATACAACAATGATCAAAGCTGAAAAGACACATGTAATCTACTTACCAGTCACTTTTTATTTATTTGTAAATGTAAGTGTATAGCTGCCTTAATTTAACTTGTGATGTCAGACCTCCAGATGAAAAGGACTACTATATACAGTCACCTTTTTTGAAGACAGAGGCAAATGAGGATTCAACTGAGTTATACTTTCCTTAGTTACTGCATCCTTTATGGGCTTCAGACTCCAGCAGTTTTGGAAATAAATTAGTTTTTAGAGAAGTCAGTTCCTTCAGGAGTCTATTTTCATTCAATTAAGTTATGCATGAGATTTAATTAGCCCTTTTTAATGAACACACCACCTGGAACAAAATTTTATTAAGATGATAATCTTCCAAAAACTCTGGGCTAATTACTCCTATCTGAAAAAAATTACGTAAGTGAAAAGCATGATTTTGAAAGTATAGTCTGTTCTTTTAAAAAGTTTTAAAATTTGCATTCTTTTACACAACAAAAACACTTGTTATATATATATATGTAGTATACTGCCATAACTTCCACTTAAAATTATTTTTCCTGATATTGGAACTAAGGATTAATTGCCATTTACAATGGTAACTTTTTTAAAGACCGAAGTACAAGACGAATATTTCTTGTAGCTGTTATACCAAGGGGAAAACTGAAAGATTGACAGTTGTTGATGTAAGAACAATTAAGGGAAGATAACTGTAGGTGTAAAGAAAACTCCTACATATTTGATAACTAGTGTTTATATTAAAGGAATACACCTGGCTGACTTTATCAATTACATCATAAACCTGGGCTCAGTAGGCAACTCAGGTTGTGCTAAGTAACTTGTATCAAACAGACTGCTCTACCCTGTTTTTGGAAGTAGAGGCAAAGTGTGTGGAATGAAACCTGGACTGCAGAAATTAATCTGCTGATCATGGTAAATAAAGCCATGAGATAATCCATGCAAGATACGCAGGTAATTTACCACGTATTTAAGAGTGGTAATGGTTAAAAGCAGGAATCAAGTCAAGTGGCACCCAGAGAAGCAGGAGGTCTAGGAAGACTGATGACAGGGAAGAGAATACAATAGCCCAGAATGACAGAAGGGTCAACAGTGCTGCCCGGAGGTCACTTGGTCCTGAGACACTGCACATGGCTGGAATTACATACAATAGCAGTGAGCGATCTGTGTAAACAGTAACAACAACAAAATCAATTCAGTATGCAATGAAAATCTGTGCATAGGTGCTTGGTACTAAATGGGACCATGTACCAAAAAAGGAACAATGGTTATGGCAAAAAGGGCCAAAGCTTCTTGCAGCCTGTTTGCTGCAGGAACTGTGCCAATAAGAAGTTCCTCATTCAGACATGGCAGAGGCCGTACCCCTCAGGGAGATTTCTGAAAGACTGTCTTGGATGCTTCTGTGCTTCTGAAGCTCTGTATGAAATGCAGCTCTGTGTGAGCTGGGCCACGCCCAAGTGCTCAGAGCTCCATCTAAGAAGCCTCAAAGTAGCAAACACCCTCCACCCTATCTTGACTGGTGTTGGCCTTCTACGTCCACTGAAGCCCATATAGAGGGCTAAGTCCTATAGACTAGGGAAAAACCATCTGGGGGAGAGTTAAAAAATGGAAATTATACTTGAAATAAGAGCTCAGCAGAGCTTTCACATCAAACAGGAGGAATGATTCACCCCAGTCTTGAAGTCCAGAGTAAATTGGCTTAAGTCCTGTTTCTCAATGAAAGGCATAGATTTTGGGCAGGGAAACTTTACACTGTGTTAACTGCACTTCGTGCAGCAGAGCAGGAATCATACCTGGGCCCCAATCCCAAGTCTTTGTAACAATCAAAATGCTCCCATACAGTCACAAAGGCCCCTGAAACAATTGAAAATTACAGGCCTAGGAAAATTGACCACTGCTGGTGATTTATGGCTACCATAGAAACTCATTATTAGTAACTAAGATCTGAGAATGCCCATAACAGGAAAAATGGGTGGTTACGATAGCTGCCAAACATTTGGAACAGCTGTTTAATTCATTTAAATGTCTTCTGAAGTCCTCTTCCCGAATGCCCCTGCTCTGTAATACGCAGCCTTTATTTTGCTTTCACTAGCCTGTAACAATTACAAATCTTCTATCTTTAATCCTTTTAATTATGTACAGCATTCACAATTTAAAGGACTTTTGTAAAAACTAGGCTTAATCCATATCTCTTGACATTGTGTTGTTTATGGGTGAAATGGCATTGACAAAACCTTGGAAATTGGGGTGAGGTTCAAAAGAAAAGTTGCTGTGTGTCACCTGGGCTCACTAAGCACGCTGAAGGACCTGGATGACACAGTCACACTTTTCCACAAAAATAACACTTTTATGGCCCCTCTATAAACATTTAAGGATTAGGAACATATGGGACAGTTGGCTTTTAGTTAAAGCTAAGTGGCAAACTGTTGTAACGTCAGCAGAAACCCTTCAGTTCTATGTCTTTATCAACCAGGAAACATTTTAAACCCACATTTAATACCATTCCAAACTGTAACCGAGGTAAAAACTGTAGACTCCTATTTGAATTTTTAAATCAAGTCTAATAAGTGGAAGATTATAAAGATTCTATCTTACAAGCAAGTATAACAATAGAATTGAAATATATAAGATATTGTAATGCATGACTTACCCAGCATACTGCCAGCCACCAGGATGTCGAAGAGTGTGTCTGCATAGCGACGATAATCTAATCTTGAGCCTGTGGAGTCCAGAAATTTGGCTACAGCTTCAAGGTCATCACCAGCTTCATTAAGCCCTTGGACAAGTGTATCCCTGAAGACTGTGGGTTCGAATTTCTCTTTTTCATCTAAAATTTTGAAAATCACGATAATTCTTTTATATGCACATCATGTTCCCCAAAGAGAAAGAACCATAAGTGCTCTTTGTTCACTGTTGTTTATTTCACAGAGCGATTATTTAGAAATTGAAGGACAATTTAAATTTTTCTATCAGATTTTCCTGTTCTGCAACAACTTGTTTAAACATTTACCCAAGTAATAATGTATTCCTGTTCAAAGAGGCCACAGAAATACTTTGACTCTGTAGGTCATAAATAATAAAATTAATGGCTGGCTATTCATTTATTTATGCCATTTGTAAGCTATGCCAATGTGAATTACTGACTCTAACCATCAGAGAAAAAACAGTGTAACAAGAAACTTAAGTTATTGTTTCATACAAGATTATGAAAATTATCCAGAAAAATCACCAAAGAATATAGGAAAATATAAACATAAAGACAGACAGGGAAGAAATAAGAAGGGTTCTCTTATAAGATAAATAATTCTAGGTACATAAATACTTAGTAATATATGTTACAAACTATATATGCATATTTATAGCCTTGGAACAGACATTCTAAACTTTATGCCTTCCTGAGTCCTTGACATTCTTAAAGAGTACTGAGAATTCCAAAGGGCTTTTTGTTCATGGAGGTTATATTCAGATACTTGTTTTGTTAGACTTTCAACCAGAAAATTTTAGAATATCGATTAACCATTTTAATGGCTGGCTTAAGTAGTAGACAGATGGCTTCTTATATTCATTGTACTCAATTCAGCCCGACAGCACACATTCTATAGACTAGAAGCCTATGGCAAACTCATGGGAGAATATTGAAGAGGTACATAACATCAGGATTATTTTTCTTTGTTTTGCTTTGTTTGTGGCACCGGGGATTGAACTCACAACCTTGCGTCTGTCAGACAGGCGCTTAAGTCACTGAGCCAAACTCCCAGTCCTGGTTTTTTGAGGCAGGGTCGTACTGTGTAGCTCAGGCCGGTCTTGCACTCGCGTTATAGCCCAAGCCGGCCTCGACCTCACAATGCTCTGCCTACCTCAGCCTCCCGAGTGCTGGGATTAAAGGTGTGCGTCACCGTGCCCGGCTAACATGGGGATTATTAAATTACATAGCCTTCTATCTTCCAGGAACACTGATAAAACAGGTACAGAACAATCACATGGGCATATGCTAAAGGCGTAAGTGGAGGGCTGCAGTGAGCTAGTTCCCCAAGAGGGAGCAGTGGCTTGGTGTGCAGGGAGGTCAGGAACTGGGGGCTCTGGCCCCACCTCTAGAGATACAGTACTTCCTATGGGAGCTGATGTGCAGCCACGAGTTGAGAGAAAGAGGAGAAAAGGAGGAAGAAGGAGGGATAAACACTATAAAAAACTTCATGACTACAACTGAGTCCCTGGAAACAAAACATATGATAGAAAAGTGAAAAACTCAATGAAACAACTGAAAGAAAAAAAAAAGCTAAGAGTCTCTTTTAGAAACTGGAAAAAAGGTCAAAGACCTAGAAAATAAGAACAAAAAGAAAAGGGGCAGACCAGTCAAATAGCCAAATAAAAACTAAGGCAGAAAAGACAGAACCTGCAGTTATTTTAAACATTTCAAAAAAGTTTCACAGAACTGAAAAATGTACAAATAAAAGGCCCCCAGAGGAGCCAGCTAACGCGGGTGCACACAGAACTGGTTACACTCATTATCGTGTATTTCAGAAGACTGGGCACACAACAACTATCTGCATTTTCTGGGACAAATACAGCAAAGCAAAATAAAAGAACAACAACAAAAATAAGCCATACAAAATATCAAGAAACAAAATGACATGAATTGCACAATAGTTCATGAAATATCAGAAATGAGAAGACATTTCGTCAAAGCTCTGAAGAAAATAATTTCCAACCCAGAATCTTAGGGTTTGGCCAAACCACTAATCAACAGTAAGAGCAAAGTTCACGTATACTGAAACGTTCAAAGCCTCAAAAAAGGAGAATTAGTAAGGAGTAGGTCAAGAGAGTCTAGAAAAACGAAAAGGAAGCACGTAAAAGACAGGTCATCAGCTCTCTTGTGGGAAAGGGTGAAAGGGCATTTCAAACATTCCAAGTTGACAGCTCTAAGGCTGGCTTAGTAACCTGACCAGGAGTGAATTCTTCAATACATAATATAATGTGATAGGACTGAAGAATTCCTTCAATAAACTATCACTGCTAGAATCTCTAAAATTCTTTGTACTAAGAGACTTGTACAACAAAGAGAAAGGTTGACTAATTTCAAGGCACAGAAAACGAAGCTAAAAGAAGATAAATTATTAAATTTATTTAATATAAAGATCATGAAATAATTTCAGAAAAAATAATCGAGTATCAGTTCAGTCGTGACTAGCATGTACAAGGTCGTAATAACGTAAGCCTAACCACTGGTGTAGCTGCAATTAGTATGGAATGAAAGAACAGAGCAGCAGGGCACAAGGTACGCAGGAGGGTGTGGGCAGTGAGAGAGAGCTGAAGCCGCAACTTCTACCCTAGGAAGCGAGTATTTAAAATGCCCCGGGAAAGCCATGGGATAGCCATAGAAGAATGCTGTTTGGCAGCATGAATATAAATGTCAAAGGCAGCAGTTAGAAGAGTTGAAAGAGTTCCTCTGGGGAGCAGACCTGCTGTTGTTATAACATGTCTTACAGAACTGTTGGACTATTTAAACCATGTGCTAACATAATTTTGATAAAATTAAAACTACATTTAAAAACCAAACTGTCTGGTTTGTACAGACTGACTGCTCGGAGTTGTCTAACAGAAGGGATGGGTTATAAAAGTGGTTAGCACCGCTTACATCAGCCTCGGCCCCAGAGAAGAATGGCAATCCCAGTACCAGTTGGAGTCACAGGGTGTGAGACGCCATAAAGGCACACATAAATTAACTGGAACAGTATTTGTCATACACAAGAGATAGAAGGTCCTTTTGATGCCATAAGGAAAACATTACGCAGCCACGGATGTGCAATGTTAACAGCAGAAAAAACATAATTAGGGTCTTGTTGTGGCCAGAGGGAGGCAAAAACAGATAAGAACTCCAGAGGGAATATATTCCATGGGGCTGGAGGAGGGGGGTAGCTGTATCTCTAAGCCAGAGGAACCCACCTGGCAAGCAGAGATAACTTCATCCTTATCAGGATCTGGCCAAAGGGTAATTCTTCCTCCTAGGAGAAAAATGTTTTCCCCTTTTCCATGAGAACATACAAAGTGAAAAGACCACAGGCTGTTTATGAAGTCTTGTGACCAGCTTCCAAAGTCAACTGAAGCCATCCTCACAAACACAGGACAAGTTTGGATGTCACTGCGGGGGGTTGGTCAGATTTTGATGACTTGAAAATTATGAATTGAGGTATTAGGAATATAAGTAAGGTAAATAAGAAAACAAAACAAAAACAAACAAACAAACAAAAAACAGGCCACGCTGAGAATCTCTACCAGAGACTTCGTTTTAAATTTAAGAGACAAATTTAAAAACTTAAAAGCCTCCATCCCATTATAAATTTCCAAAACAACTGCCAAAGAAAAGGAACACATATGACCAAGGATACTTCAACAGTGAGCAGTAACATTATGTCAAAATGATTACTTGTATATTGCAAGGCTTGGCTATCTTAGAAGTTATGACAACAACACATCTCCCATCTGAGAAGACAGTCTCCATGGAGAGGAAAAGAAGACTACACAACAAAATGGCAAGAACTCTAATGGAGGTCTGTGGAATCAAGACATTTTACCCAAAGATATCTTTCTGTCTGGAGTAACAGTATATCATGTAGTTTGTATTTCATTTGAGAATGGACTAGCAGCAATACTTACAAACTCCTAACAAAAATATACCATTGCTTCCTTTAGCAAACCTTCCTTGAAGTAGAAAGTATATAATTAGGATTTGAAATATATACTGTTAGTGAATCACAAATATGACACTAAGGAGTTACTCATAATAGCCTTTATAGAGAAATAGGCCTATTTATGCTTGTATGTTATCCACTTACATTGCTTGTAGTGTGAACTATGGCAACTGGTAAATACAGCATTTGCCCAATCTGCTAATGAACTGATGAATAACATATCCTCTATTTCCTTCTGAAGGTTATTAAACTATACTAAGAAGTATCATATACTTTCTAATTATACATAGTACTTTTATATATTTTAGGGCTTAAAAGTTTATTCAGTTACTAATACCACTTTCGGTAAATCTTTTGTATTCTGTCTTGCAGTGCTGGGGACTGAACCCAGAGCCTCATCCATGCTAGGCAAGAGCTCTACCACTGAGTTACTTCCTCAGGCCAGTAAATCTAATAGTGATTTAAAAGGAACAGTACAAAGCTTAAGTCTCAGGGACAAACCTGAATACATGGTCACTTCAAATGCCTACAATTTGTTCATTTTTTTCCTTCTATTTTCACTAATTTTATCCAGTTTCCCTAAGCAGGCAAATGTTGGTGGCAGAAAAAATACACATAATAGAGTCTTATTGGTAGAGGGGGAGTATAAGAACTCTGAAGAAATAATTCTGGGAGTTGAACAGGGTAACAGTATCTCTAACTAAGAAGATTCTAACTGGCAAGCAAAGTAAACTTCATCCTAACACAGAATCAGGCCACCAAAGAGTAATTCTTCTTCTTATGAGAAAGCTATTTATTTTTCTATATGATGAGAATATAGGAAGTAAAAAGACCACAGGCTGCTTATTAAGTCTAGTGACCAGCTTCCAAAAACAGTTGAGGCCTGTTTCCACAAAGACATGGGTATTGTAGCAGGATTATTTCAATCAGTAAAGCACAAGAATACTGGAGGGGAGAAATTTTTACCCTTTCAGACTTCCACAAGTCACACTAGGAAATTTAACTATAGAGAACATACGATGGACAAGACACACAGTATTTCATAAAGGAGAAGAGGGTGTCAACGGGGTTCTAAATGATGCTTAAGGGAACACTTCTGAAGTGAAGAAAGATCTTCAGAAGACAGTTTAGCAAAGGACTGAGACATTCTCAGTACTTTCTTCTCCCTCACCTCACAAAATTGCTAACCATTTACCTAAAAGCCTATCATCATGGCAAAGCAAAGACAAAGCACGGTACGTTATCAGGAGGCAATCTGAAGTTGACATAATTTGTTTTTTCCAGTTAGCAGCTTGACATAAAATGGCTCAAATGCTGCTTGAATTCCCATCTGACCTCAGTTATATAAATCCAGATTTACTGACAAACAGTATCTATTTCTCAACAACTTTCCCTGAGTACTCTCATGACACAATCATGACAACGGAATGAATCAGAGGCAAAGTGCTTTGCAGAGTTAGAAATCCTTTCCGGTTCCACACTGATGGCTGCCGGGAAGGGCCCCTTACTTGTGGAATCTCGTCAGCTCTTGCGCAACACAATCTTGCGCGGTCTTGGCTATTGAGCTCAGTGAATCAGCATCACGCTCACCAAACTGCTTGAGTTACAGATCCAGGTCTGAGATTAGCACGTTCCCCAGGCAGGCAAGCAATGCCAAACCTTTCTGCACCTCCCAGTCAGGCACAGATTACCTAGTATCGCACTCCTGGGGCCTGCAATTGCTTCCTTGGTATTGTTCCCCTGGTAATGCCTTTCAAAATCATCTATGTAATTTTTTTTTTTTTTTTTTGGAAAGACTTCTTAAAACAGTAAGACAATAAATACACGCTAGTCAGTGCCTTGTGTTGGTATCTGCTGCCAGATTCCAATGGAGAAACATAATTTATACGATTGAGACAAGAACTAATTATAAGGAGGTAGCTCAGGCTACCCTTGTCCTTACAGCTTATATAATCAAGTTCTGTCTTACTTCTGTCTAGGGCCTCCTCCAGACTCTTCTGATCTACACGATCAACTGCACTGGGACTTCTGGTCTTTCTAGCTGACTAGACTTGCGACCTAAGTGGACACAGCCTGCAAGAGAACCCGGGCTGCCGGTGCTGCCTCAGCACTGGCCATGCCCAGGGCGTACAAAGTGGGCTACTGCTGAGACAACTCAGCACTCCAAGATCACTTGCCTTTTACAAGATACTTTAAGTATTTTTCAGCCTTTCTCCAAGTCAGTTAACAATTTATCTCATATTTTCTCTTTGAAAGAGTTTCCTTATGGAGTTTCAGTTTGACTGCTTTATATACAAGAGAATATAATTGTAAAACTGACCATAAATATGTTTTTATGTAACAGATATCAATTATCCAAAATTACGTGCAACATTATATAATTGTATAAAACTGACTAAACATAAAATCATGTTTAAAATATTCTTGACACAAAAAGGATGGTAAAATAAACAATATGTAAAAAAGACACTCACACAAATAGAAATTTTACCAGTCATCATCAAACCATGTCTACTACTATTACTGTTCTACGCACAATAAAAGACACATGAAAATGTTAAGAATTTTGAGTATTAGGGCAGAAGATTTAATTTGGCTTTCTAAATTCTGAGAAAATAAAAAACTCTTCAGTACCTCTCTCCTAACTAATTATTTCACAGAGTAAGCATCTCTGCTATTGACAAAGAAACAGACAATGAAGAAAACAAACCCAAATACAAATGCTGAAGTAAAAAATGGTAAAGTTTATTGTTTTAACTTTATAAAGATTTATATCTCAGGCAAGTAGAATGACTTGACTTGTCCAACAAAGACCTAAGGAACTGGTTTGACTTCAGACTTTAAATTTGGATTTCGTAGGAATAGAACTTGTGAGGTTAAGTGGAAGTAGGGATCACTGCAATTCTTATCCTTCTATCTTAAATATTAACCTTTATGTAAACATAAACATACACAGAAACACACAACCTACCCCTTTTCCGAGTTTTGAACCGCTGGCCTGTTAGCACTGGCTTCTGATGCTTATTCATAAAATTTCTGAAAAAGAAATAAACGTTAGGCTTTTTAAAATAATCACTTCACATGAATATATAGCTATCAGTGTATGTTAAAATTTCAAACATAAATGAAAATACCTTTTTAACTACTGGACTAACAAAGACATTAAAGTACTGGCAAAGGACGTAGACAAAACCACAGACATTAACTTTGGCAGAGGCTGGACTCTATGTAATATCTGGGGAGCATATGGTGAAAATCTATAAATACTCACATGGATATAACCTGTGGCCCAGCAATTCCTGTACCAGGCATTTATCCTACACTCACACCCACATAAGGATACAAATATATGTCTGTCTGTGTATTTGTAAAAGGATTTAACCACAGCATTACTGGACTCATGAACAAAGTGGTAAGTTAAATAAATGCCCACAAATATGAGTCTGGTCAAGTAAGGTGCCATTTTAGCTCCTGCCTGAACATAGTGCAGCCTTATAAAGGAATGAATTAGATCTAACTGTGCTGCAATTCTTACCCCAGCTCCATTTCTGATTACATGTGCCTATGGAATCCCCCTCTCTTCAATCACTCACTGCGTTCCGGCCACTCTGCCCTCTATACTTTTCTTCTGATAGCCTGGATGAGCTCTGGATTCTGAGGCCCGCACCTGTTTCTCTTTCAGGAAAGTGCTTCCCTAGCTGTTCACATGCTTACTTCCTGCATTCATTTAATTGCCTCCTTTGCAGATAAACCTCTGGACCTCTGGGCAATTCCAATGAAAGTGGCTCCTTATCACTCTTTGTCCTTACCTAGCTTTCTTTCTTTCTTTCTTTCTTTCTTTCTTTCTTTCTTTCTTTATTTATTTATTTATTTATTTATTTTTAGGACCCTTTGCACTATCTGCCATTCTATTAGTATCTGTGTCTCTGTGGTTACCTTCTCTCATGAGAATGTTACCTCAATGAGGGTAGGGACTTTGTGGGTTTTCCACAATACTGTGTCTTCCATACCTAAAAACTGGGCAAGGTATAGGCATTTATTAAATACTTGTCAAATAAGCTGCTCTACTGATAACGGAAGGATGTTCAAGGCATGATGCTAGCGGGAAAGCAAACAACTAACCAGAAGAGAGTAAAGCTTAACTCTTTTTTTTTTTTTAAAGCTTAACTCTTTACTAGCTTAAACAGGGGGAAAATAATATGTACAAGGAATATTTAAGTATAAAAATATGTAAAACTTGCTCTATAACATGTCTTAATGACTGAGAATAAGCCAGTCTGAATTACAGTACATAGCAAGACCCTGACTCAAAAAA
Source organism: Dasyprocta punctata (assembly GCA_004363535.1). Taxonomy (NCBI): domain Eukaryota; kingdom Metazoa; phylum Chordata; class Mammalia; order Rodentia; family Dasyproctidae; genus Dasyprocta; species Dasyprocta punctata. The sequence goes on along the minus strand of RJWM01011800.1, from coordinate 19,644 downwards.
AGAAACTAATTACAAAAACGTAGCAAACACAAAACATAATTTAAGATTTGAGTTGAAAGAAGTCTTATCAATTCTATAAAGTAAAATGACTCACACATTGCTTTGAGACCAATAGGTGACTAAGATAGAATCAATATCCTGAAGGAAACTAGTGGAAGAGATAAAATCCAAATCACTCTAACACAATGTGAGAGTTGAAACAACAGCAGTACCCAGCATAGTGAGGGTACAGAAAGAGATTGCTGTGCTGTTCCTAGATGGGGCAACAGGTACATTCTGAAATAGTTACAAATGCTATAAACTCAATCAATGAAACCTCATTTCATTGATGGATGTTGGAAATAGAGTTTCTCATGCATTATTTATACTCACTATAAAACTCATTCAGAAGGTTCCCTATTGGGGTTTTAATCAAGAGTCACTCTGGATGGGCAAACATTTAATTGGTGCAAAAGCGGTAACACTGTATTACGTGTTTCCTTCAATGTCTTCATACCTCCCAAACAGAACAAGTATTATTCTGAATATATTCTTATTTTAAGGAAAACAAAAACAAAAAACAACCACCACCACCACCACCACCACCCGTTAAGGTTTTAAGGCATCACTCTGAAAAGAAAAAAAAAAAAAAGAGCCCAAAAAGCTTGAAATATCTTTAGCAGGAAAACATGCAAGCAGTTACTCTCTACTGATGTTTTTATTTTGTAATTAAAATACTGAAGTGTGAGCTTTCTCTAAAACTGACTGTTGGTCTGGAATACAAACTCACAGAATTCCCTGTCAAACTTTATCTTTGTACCTTTTTCTGCTTTTCCTGATGATGGAGAATTACCACTAAATCAACACCGTGAGAGAACTACTGTGTTTTTAACCCTTGGCTTTTCGAAACACGAAGGCTTTTTTTCATAACTCTGTTTTAGGGGTTTACTCTCCTCACTCTCAATATATTCTCTGTGGAGGACAACATAATAACGAGTAAACATAAATATGTATGCAAAGATTTTAACATACACACCAGCAACATATAAAACAAAAACAAAAAACTCACCCATGCAGTGAAAGACTGATTGGAGATACTGTGTTGTTCACTAAATGTCTATCTCTCTTAGCTGTTGCTATTTGGAGCAGAGGCACAGCTTCCCTCTAAATTTAGCTCTCCCAGCTACACTATAATCTGCTCCGGTGAGGGTCAGCCTTTACAAGGTCCTCACTGAGCACGTACAAAAGCCCTGGCCTAAGAGACTCCAGGGTACTTGCAGTACAAAAAAAAAAAAAAAAAAAAAAAAAAAAAAAAAAAAAAAAAAAAAAAAAAAAAAAAAAAAAAAAAAAAAAAAAAAAAAAAAAAAAAAAAAGGTGCTAACTTAAATCTCAGAAAATAACAGAGTAACAAAGGTAGTACCATTGTCAAAAGCTTATGTTTATTACATTACATTACAATTTGACAACAAATAAAAATATGACAGCTAAAAATGAGTTTAACAGAATCCTCAAAGATAGATTCATCTGAAGTACAATGTACATATCATGATCTGACTTCCACGAAACGAACAAACAAACCTGTAAACCAAACAGACAATCAAATCTCCTGTCCCAACAAAATATAACACCTCTGTGGTTTGAAACCTTATTAAAATACATACATAAAGTGGTAAACAAAAAGGGTTTTAGCATCACACATGTCATACAAAAGAGTAGATTTCCTAGCTATCTCAGAAGATGAAGGGGCATCAGAAAAATCCTTAAATTCAATCGATCGAAAAGTTGGAAACTAGCAGTCAATAAATGAAACACTTTTGAAACAACTTCTATTTAAATCTAAACTGAAAGCTCTGACGAAAAAGCTTTTGGGTCTAGTATGTTAGATGCACGCTGTCCACCTGACTCCTTTAACTGAACTGTCCTTGTGTCCAACAGATTCCATCCCTCAACTTGCAGACTCGGGCTCGGGTGTGACAGTGGGCAGCCGCAAGGACAGGCCTTACTGCGAGCTGCCCAGCCCATCTTAAGGGACAGACACCCTGAATGCTGACAGTCTTGTCTGGTATTCTTGTCTCTTTAATTCTCCCCGTTTTAGAAAGTAGCTGACCTGTCAGAGAAGGACTGAATCTTCCAGTGTCCCGACAAAGAGGTAATTGTTTCTAACTAGTTAATACAAAGGTTAAGTCTTTTACTCTTTTGTGTGTTGGAGGCTGAATGCAGTTCACACTGAGCTACACATATAGCCCTTTTTCCTTTTTTTTTTTTTTTTCTCTTAAGCACTAAGTTGCCCAGGCTGAGATTAAACTTGTGATTCTCCTGCCTCAGCGTCTCAGAGTGCTAGGATCACAGGCATGTGTCACCATGCCCTGCTTATACTGTGTTTTTGACTGGCCTTCTTTACACTAGGAAAACCCATCTTGTAAAGACAGCCCATACCACTAATATATGCTATGCCTACGATAATTATTGCTTGTCACAGGACCCCAAACTTCTAATGTGCACTTTAAAGCAGGGGTCACAATAAAAGAACAGAAAGGAGATATTTTAACCATCTGTGATGATGGAATCAATCTACATTATAGTCATAATCTCTATCTATTATTATATTATCACACTGTTCAATGTGTCAGTGGACACATTTGGCTGCTGTGCCCTCAAACTGTGACGAATATGACTAAAGAAGTAATATTTCATTTTATTTTTTTATTAAATTTTAAATTTAAATAGTCAATGTGACTAACAGCTACTCTGCTGGGTAACACAGTTCTAAAGCAAACCCTTAGAGCTACAAGTACAGAGTTTGAAAAAATGTGAAAATACTTTCAAAGAGGAGGAATTTGTAATTAATACAGTGCAAATAAAGTAACACTAAGGATGATTTTGCCCAAATTTCAAAGCCACATGGCTACAGGGGTCAAGGAAAAAAACAGTCACTACACTACAAAGAAACCTATGTATTCAGTCAATACTGTTTTAGACTTTAGAGAACAAGGATTTTAGAATCTAAAAAGTATAGAGTAACACCATCACTTCCAAAGGAAAAAGTGTTTCATAAGGATAAAATAACACCAAAACAGAACTCCATAGAACTGAGCTATTCTCTTGAAGTTCTTTGTATTGATTCAAGATTCAAGAATTACCTTCTAATTCATATTCTAAGTCAGTGGCATAAGCTACTATGAAAGAAAAAACTAAATTACCCATAATTATAAGTGATTTTCCTTTCCATTAAAGCTAAAACTGTAAGAACAGCATCATAAAAACCCTTAAAGAACATGTAGGGTCTAGGAAACTTTGGAGTTGATAACACTGTAACAAAATTCTCTCCAAAGAAACAAAAATAATTAAATTACCTGGAAAAGTTTAAATTATGAATGTTTTAAAGCAATCAACTAAATACACGCCAATAAAAACACTATGCAATCTGTTGCCCAGAATAACATTAGCTTATTTAATAACCTTATCTTGGTTTTTTAACTAACAACCTTTTCATACACAAAGTGACCCAGCCTCTACAAAAATCTTAATTAAATGACCTAACAATTCTAGTTTTGGTACTTAAAAAATTTTTATAGCAAATAGTCTAACTATAAACGTTTATAAGCAAACCCAATATTCTTTTCTGTAATATAAAAATAATTGCTGTTACATGCTTGTCCCTTCTTTCTTATCCTATTTAATACCAAATTACAAAACTTTTTTTGTCAAAAAACATGAAATGTAACAAATTTCTTCCAAAACCATTTTTCCGTGAAGAAATTAATGACAGAAGACCACACACTGACTTTATTTTTTTTTTTTTTGCATTGCAACATTTTCTTTATTTTAAGGAGAATAAAACAAAGCAAAGCAAAGCAAAACAAAACAGAACAAAGCAAATCAGAACAGAACAATGCAAGCAACACAGGACTTCAAGACAAGACAACAGGATATCAACAGTGGCCACCACAATGTCTAGTTTTCTTCAAAATAATTACCCATACCTTCACACCCAATAAATTCAAACAAAACAAAATTGCATAAAACCAATCAAAACAAAAGAATGAAAGCATTATGCATTGTCAAAACGAGACAATAGGAAATCAACAATGACTGACTTTTAGGCAACTCATCCCTCAAACATGTTTCAGGTTGTTTTCATAGCAAAATGCCCTAAAACCTCTGATCTAGGTAAGATTCTGAGAATTTCTGTCTACGAGATAAAATTACTATGATAACCACTGCATACTTACCATATTAAAAATTGTACATCCTGAAAATTTTTAGGAAATAGCCAAGGTCTACTAAATGTCTGGCTGTGGTTTAAATACACTTATGAACACATGGAGTACTTTTGGATGCCCACTCTGTAAGGTAATATAGTAGGACTGTGGTTTCATCCAGGAATAACTGAAAATTTTATCCCCTAGGGCATATTTGGCAAATTAAAGGCACATATTCGCTTGTCACGGCAGGAACGGGGGGGCTGACGCCGCTGACGTCTGGCAGGGACACTGCTGAACACCCTGCAGCCTATAATGTACAGCAAAGATTCTGTGGTCCAAATTTTCAACAGTGTTAAAGCTTCAAGTCCTACGCTAGATGAAATAGTGGAGGGCAGAACAGAGGGGGGCCCTGCTCTGAAGAGCTGAAAGTGGCACACATGGGACTAAACAATCCAGAATAAGGACTAAGCAGATAGTTCACCCAAGGGCTTGTTTATATTTGCCAAATGCTGAAGTCAAATTCAGACAAAACAAACTTATCACTGACTAGATTTTAGGTTTTATCTAAAAGCAAAAGTACAATTCGAAAAAATACTCTTTAAAGTAAAACAAAAAAAGTATATATATTTAGAAGATAGGCATGGTGGTGCATGTCTGGAATCCCAACACTTAGGAAAGTAAGGCAGGATAGCTGGGGGTTTGAGGCCAGGCTGGGATAATACAGCAAGTTCAAGGCCAGTCTGAATTACATACATAGCAAGAGTCTGTCTCAATAAACAAAAAACAAAACAAAACAAAATATATACTTTAAAATGCATAAAATCAACATTTCCCAGTCTGATGCTCACAGATGTATTTCTACCTTGATAATGTGAGTTATTCACGAGGACAGTAGAGTAGAGGCAAAATAAGAAATTTAAGGAGAGATGTACAAAAACAAGTTGAGCACCAGTGGATAAATTTTTCCTACTTGAGGATGCTGCAACAATGAATAGGAACAGAAAGACAATAAAGAAAACAGGGATTTTAAAATATAATATATCATTAAAAAATGAAATTGTCTTACTTTTATTACTTGCAGAAAACAACATATGCTAAGTCTATTCTGAAGAATGACAAATTCTGTGTGCATGATATAATCTTGGCTACATAAATACAGCACCTAATAAGCGGTGACCTTAAGGAGACATTTTATTCCTCTTATCTATACTTCTCAGGATTTTCTACAATACAAATATATAGATCACTTCTATAACTTGAAAATTATATATAATTAAGTGAAAAACTTTACCCTCACCTGAAGTTCAAACCAATTCCAGGAGTTACAAGCAGTAATATTCCGGCATAAAAACAAACGATATTCAGACATGATCTAAATAGTAGATATTATTCCTTACAAACAAACAAACAAACGAAACCACAAAAACAAAACGAACACACGAAAAAACAAACCAAAAGTCCTGAGTAAGACCTGATTGAAAGGTTGGAGCAGGGAACATGTACTATGATTCTAGGATGTCTTGTGTTAAAAATAAAGACTAAAATAACATAGAAGAATCTTGAGGACAATTTGACTACTGTAGTCTGGGACAACTTGATCACCATATATTTAAAGGAAAGCAATGCCTAATAATCTATGAAATAAAATAAGAACTCAAAGCACCATATGTGCATCACTTTATGTTCATTTTGAAATATACGACTGATCAATACACAACAGAAAGGCAAGTAACTGGTGAGAAGGCAAAGTTTTTTTCCAGTAGAATACTAACATTAAATAGAAAAGGAAATATGGAATTAGAAAACTTGCCATTTTCTAATCATCACACCAAAAAATGATTTCACGGAGGATTCGTTGATCTGTACTAAGTCTGGATGAATGTGTGTGAGGTAACGTGTGTGATGATCAACAGGATGCACATGTGGCCTCGAAGTATCCTGACATAAATTACCAAGATAAAAAGAGTACACAGTGAAGAAGTAAGACAGACGACACTTTCACTAGGGGAAAAGGAAAATCACATATTTTCAAAGGATTTACAATGAAAAGCACATGATTTTGTTCATGTGGTTTTCCAGATAAAAATGCATGACCTGAGTCTAATCATGAAGAAACAATCGCCTATCTAAGAACATTTGCCTGTATTTTTCAAAACTGTCAATATCTCTAAAAAAACAAAGATTAAAAAACTGCTCCAGATAAAAGAATCACAGAGATAACAACTATGCCATCTATGGTACATTTTTTGAATTTTATTTTGCATTGTGTATTCTGTAAGAAAAGGAATATTCTTAAGAAACACACACTGAAACTAAAGGGATGAAGTATATGCAATTTATCTTCAGATTATTCAGAAACAAAAATAACTACATATACAGAGAGCCACAGAGCAAAGGCAAATCACAGGAAGCCATATGCCTTTTAGGGAGCTGAAAAAAGCTCAGGAAGCCAAATGCTGTGGGGATTTTGTGTTTTCTGGGGCTCCTTAGAAATAAGCCTGCCACAGAGAAAGGTAACGTAATTTACCAAATCCCTCAGAAATCGCTCAGCTGTAAAATGGGAAACAACCCAGCCGTACTGATTGTGCATTCCAGGAAAAAAACAAATTAACTTCTGACATGAACATGTCTGTAATAAATACATTATTCCTGAGCACCAGACAAAAACATTTTAAATGCTGCTACTGCTACATCAGAAGAGACCATGCTTCACCCTGCTGCAAACCTAGACTACAAGAAGTCCTTGACATAAGCGAGCCACAAACTGCTTCAGCATGCCCTGTGCTGCCTCTGTAAATCCGCCATGGAATGATTTTTCCACATTACAGTCTTGAGTGAAGAGCAAAGTAGAAATATAAAATGAAACTGATCTTAAAGGGCATCACCATGAAAAGAGTAAACCAGGTACGTGTGTGCACACATTTGCACAACATAAGAAACGAGGCTTTTAAACAAAATTCAAACTTTGCTAATTCAAAACAAATATATAAGTAAATAAAAGGATGCTCAAACAAAGTTTAGGAAATTTTCAGAGAAACCCATTATTTCTCTATATATTTACAAAATATCAAAACAATACCCCAAAATGCACAAACTGTTACACAGTGATTTAACAGGTTAAAAAATATATTCCAGAATTACTCAATGAAAAATCTTTTCTCCCTTAAAAAACTATAATGTTGCCATTAATCAATACTCTTCTGATGAGTAAGGTTCTGAAACCTCCCTTTTTAAACTGTTCAGAACAGATACTATGCTTGATCTTAGCCAAAAGGCTGAGAAGTAATGTAAACCTCCCCTTTAAAGAATTTCTCCCAGATTCTCTAAGATTTTCTTTTCATTATCCTCAATGATGAAAAATTTGCTGTGTGAGGGAGGGTTTGATTTTTGCTATCACCAGAGATATTTCAGCCTGATCTGTTAAAGTGTGTGGTCCTTTAGAAGCTGTCTGGAATGTGCATTTCAATATTCAACCACACCGTGTCTCCTAGCACACTTATCCTCTTCTACACATTTATAATGAAATGCTGAAATACTGAAAAGAAACAAAAGACTAGGTGATCAAGCTGAGTTAACACTGTTAACTGAAAGTGAGAGGTAACTATATACATCAACGACCGTAATTCTTATATATGGCATTCAAAGGTAATGTACACTTTTCAATAGCTATTTCAAAAGTGTATTGATTAATAAAAGTATCCACAGAGTAAATATAGAATTTCACAACAAGATGATTTGGAAGTTCCACATCTGCCAAGACTTGAGTTTATTTCACCCATTATACTTGTCTGTCTCATTGTATTTATTTCACATAAATATTAATCTCATGCATTTTACATAAGATAATGCACAGGACTTGCTTATTTAATAAAGGTGTGAAGAAACAAACTGCTGTGGATAAAAGAATTCCTTTAAAAAATCACTGATTATAAAGTTAAGCTCACCATATACATGATAGAAAATTTAGAGACAAATAAAAAAAAACTATAAGTCTAACTTTCAGTAGTAACCACTATATACTGATGCGATGCATACTATAAAATCCTTCAGTCTTGAGTTCTTACATACAGAAAAAAAGTTAAAATCCAATTATCACATTATAGTTTTAAGCTTAGAAAGCAATGGTTTTATATTTTTAGCTCTTTTAAACTCTAATTTGGGAGCAAAGCAAAAATAAATATCAACAGTGTAAAAGATCATAAAACAAAAAGTTATGTCCACTTCTCAGCCTTTCAATCTCAACACATGTCCCAGTGTCACCCCTTGGAAATGGCACTTTTAACCTTTTAACATTATCTTATGGAATCTTTTGGAAAATGACTATGTATTTGAGATTTTCACCTATACTGAATAAAATCAAAAGGTAATAGTTATTGAAGAGTCTTCTCATCTCCCAGGTTCATTTTTTCAGAACAATGCTAATTCACTGGAAGATAGCTTAACAGATGTCAACCCTAACTTACCACAGGAGAAAGATGATATTTATGTAAGCTGTATTTTACACCCGGACACATGAAGCTTCTGGACAGCATACACATCAAAGGCCTCCCTTAGTGAGATGAGGAAAATCAGGAGATGAGAACCAGCAAGGAGTAGAATGTCAAACAGCGCAAACAGGTCAGTTTATAAAGGCCTGACAACACAAAACTGATGGAAGTGTTGGTGATTACTGGCTCAAACAGGCTGTCAGAAGATCAGTTATTACAGCAAAAGTGTAGAAGTGTATGCATGCTTCTCTTCAGAGTTTTAATGAAGGAGGAAAACACAAAAAAATCTTCTGGGAAAAAAAACACCCCCATCTGTTAACCAGAGGGCGCATTCTGCTTTGTGGAAACAACTTGAAAACCATGGTGGCGGGGAGACGGCTGAGTGTGGAGGTGGTGCGCGCCTGTAATCCCAGCTACTTGACAGACCAAGGCAGGAGGATCCTGAGCAGCCCAGTGATTTAGTGAGACCCTGTCTCAAAGTAAAGGGAGGTGGGGTGAGGATGAAGCTTTGTGCAAAGACCCTGGGTTCAATCCCCGGGACAGGAAAAACAAAATAAAAACTAAAACAAAACAAACAAACAAAAAAACCCAAGATAATGCACCTTCAGGAAGCTCACAAGTAGGTGGTGGTGAGCATGAGCTGAAACATCTGCCTACTTATTAATTCTTTCAACCAAGAAACACCTGCCTCATCATCCCAGATTTGAGTGGGGAGGGGCTCCCAAGTCCATCTAGAAGGCAAACCTTTATTTGAAGGACATCCACCCACCCACACATATGTCCATTATACAGTGAAAACAGGAACTGGATAAAAATGCCAAAAGCCAGCCTAGGACTTCATGGGCCACAGCACACCAAGGCAATGGGGGGCTGCACTGGTTAATGGTGTTTTGTAGAAGCAGGTCACCTAAATTCAAATGGGAAGGAAAAACTAAAAGACCAGTGCAGCACTACAATCCTCTCAATTACATTTTCAACAAGGCTCAAACATCCACAGTCGTTCTTTATTTATCAGTTTGTCAACTACTCCAGTTTGTCTAAACCACGTCTACAGAGAGAGGCAGCAGGGACCAGATGGGACGAGTTTCCCAGTGGTCACTATCTAGTAGGTGGAGATTTGTTCTGAGTGCTGACAAAACATCTGGAAGTATGTGGATACAAGCACTGATGACCCCGATGAGCTAAAATACAGACTGTGGCATGCATCTGAGTTACGGTTGTGCTTACTACTATTTTAATAGTTGATTTTTTTTCTACTTTGTAACTTATAATTGACATTCATGAGGAAAGGAACACTTTGAAAACCATAGATGGACACAGAGATGTCAAACCACCTGGCAGAGGCCGTGCATTTCACTGAGCACTGGCGACACAGTGGAGAGTGAAGCGCAAAGATCCTTGCCCATCTGGAGCTGTCGCAGATGGAAGAGTCGAGGCCGGAACCTCATTAACTCTTCTCCACTCCCAGCACTTTCCGGAGAGCCAACATCGTTGCAAGGTCTTGGGATGTTATTTATGATTCCTGAAGGCAGCTTTTTCATTATCTGCATCATAGATTTTATAGTTTAGAATTAGATAGAGCCAGAGTATAAATATTAATTTAAAGTCTGGTTCAGTACTTGGACAAACTGAATTAGCATATGTTACTTCCAAAATGCAGAACGAGTTCTCCATGAAGTTCTATTAAGGAAAATAACCACTCATCATTACAAAGAAGCTTTAACAAAAATACTGCCTCTCAGGGACAAACAAATACTAGGAAATTTATGGTACTATGATTTCTGTAACATTGTAAGATCCAGTTTTTAAATTGTTTCCTACAGAGGTTCAACTCCAACAAAAGCAGTCTTCACGCTCTCAAACACCACTTCTACATCCTCTTCCTCTGGCCAGCAGTTTCCTCCACACCATCAACTTGGGGTTCTTTTTCCTGTTTATAATAGCTCCATTCTATTACCTTGAAGGCTGAGAAAAAACATATGTCACTCTTTTTCCCTCATAGAAACGACCATAAATCTAGGAAGCTATCCAGATTAGTTTGGAAAGCATTAAAGACCTCTGAGTGAATAAACAAAAAGAAAAGGATGATAGTAGACTTACGAGATTACGCACTCCACAGTCGCTCGTGATACGTTCTCTACCACGCAAAGCGCCATTATCAGGCCATTACCCTTTACTATTGCTCACTTTTTCCCCAGGTCTTTTCTTGGGATTTTCTGGAAGTCCTCAAAACTAACAGTACAGTATGCCTCTTCTAGCCAAAAAAACAAAACAACAAAATATATACATGTTAAAATATGAAACAAACTATAATATTAATACTTCTAGAGTTAAAAGAATTAGGAATAGCCAAAGTATTGTACTATCCTTATTATTAACATGGGACATTATTCTTTCTTGTTTATTTTGTCATTATATTTTCCTTTGTTTTTGGCATTAAAAAAAATCAAAGGAAACACCTAATGCTAGAAATGAATTAAGAATAAGGAGAGCATTGTCTCTTCAGCAAATCATAAAGACTAGTTCATTCAATGAGTTACCTAAACCTTTATTTTCAGAGCAGATAGTTTACAAATATGACTATCTGAGCAGTTTTAGCACTCGTTACTCAACACACACCAAACCCACAACAGGCCAAATCACTGCACCTGGTTGGTACCTCACTGCCCAAAAGATACTTAGTAAAGAGATCAATATGCAGGCAGCACTGTAAGCTAAGAATGGAAAGTATTCTTGTGTATGACTTGCTAAGATTGGCAGGTTTTATATCAATTAAATGCTCTCTAAAAACCCTTTAAATAAAGTCTAGGAAGATGTGTTAGAAGACATTGAACATACACAAAATATAAAGGAAAAAAGTTTTGGCTGTGGTAGGTGTCAAATCCAGGACCTCACACATGCTAAGTAAGCATTCTACTACTGAGTTATACCCATCTTCTACCCTCCAAATTTTAAACATCAAGAAACAAACTATAAAGCTACAGGAATTGGAAAGTAGGTGTCTAAGTAAGCATTCAGTTCAGCAAACAATGAGTAAGAAGCTAGCAAGCACATCTTGTCCTGAGCCTGGTTTGACTTCCCTACATTAATACAGCCATCCTAACAATGCTGATACTGCTCCTAACAGCTTTTGTAGTTTTTGGGGGGTGAGGGATGCCTTCCAAGACAGCTTGGAGGAAAATCACTATTGCCACATCTTGATTTTCTTAGCTGAACTAAATGTGTCTGCGCTCCTTCTTCAGACTAGTCTGTAAATCACTTTCCCAGTTTCGAAAGAAGATGGAGGTTAACTGCTTGGAAGATACTCATAATCCCGTGGGAGAAGCACTGGGTAAGGGCACTACCTCTCAGTTTTGTTGAGAAGTTAAAATGTGATGTGCTTAGGTAAATGCACTGTTCACAACAGTCCTCTGCAGATTTAGGGTGTTTTAACGAACACTGCAAAAATTAAACTCCAAGTAGAGAAATGACATTCGTATTTATGATACTTCCTTAGATTTTGTGGAAAAATCAAAATAAAACAGTAATTTCTTAGCAGCTGTAATACTTGAAAACTTTCCTCTTAAAAACCTCATTCCAGGTAGTTTCAAACATATCCAAAAGTAGAGGGAACAGTATAATGAAGCTATCATTTACTCATTTAAATTCTAACCTGGTCCTTGTCTACCAATGTCGCAGAATTATATTAAAGCAAATCCCAGACGCCTTATCATTTCCTCTTTATATCTAGTATGTACCTCTGAAAGATAAGGGACCTCCTGAAAATATGACCACAATATTGTCTCAAACCTAAAAAAAAGTAAATTCTTGAATAGCATCAACTAGTCAACCAGTTAAGAAATGTATCTAGTGTAAGTACAAGAAGTCATTGTCACGTAAAACAGTAGCCTGAAAGATCCAATACACAGAACTGAAACAAAACAAAACAAAACAAAACAAAACAAAACACCCACAAACTATCCCTGCAACAGAAAGCAAAATGTTCTTTTAAGGCACAGAACCGGAGGCTTGACTGGGGCCATCCAAAAATGGTACACCAAAGTTGGATGTGCACGAGTGGTTTTTTTTCTTAGTTGATACTCTTCACTGGAATGTCAAGAAGGCCAAGTCTCCAAACATTTAAAGACTCTGCCTCTGCTTAGGGTCATGTGTGCTTAGTGCCACATCACCTCACATTGCCAGGAAGGATTAGTCAAGTAGGGAAACAAATCCACCTAAAATAACTTAGAGATCAAATGAATTCAACTCAGCATGTACTGAGCACACACCAAGTGCAAGATACTGAGTTAAACCTTGAGAAAGAAAGATCAATTCAACTTAGCTAATTTTTACTCTAGAATAAGGAGGGCTTAAAAAGCAAATTAATAGCTATAATAGAATGTGATGAGAAAAGTTTTACTCCACTGTCATGAATGTCCAAGATCCCAAAATAAGGTGTAAATTCAGAGGGTGAGGGGACGGGTTGCTGGGATCCAGAAGAAGATAGGAAAAATTAGAGGATGCCAACTGTAGTACAAGTGACCTGGGCACTTGTCAAGCTCATCCCCAGGCAAAGACTTTATTTACCTCCTCACTGAGAGACAGGAGTGAGTGTGTTAATAGGTGACTGCACTTCCTCACTGCATAGGGTAGGAGAGGTGAGCACAAAAGGTGGGAGAAGCAGTTAGATTTAAGTCAGTTCTGGAGGTGAACAGTCCATCAGTGTGGGAGGAGACTGATGGTGAAGAAGGAAGGCAGGTCATTCCAGGAAGAGAAGAGCAGAGACAAAAGGCTGGAAATGACGGACAGGTTAGGGAACAGTGTGGTGGCCTTAGGGCTGGTATGTGGGAGTGGCAGGCTGACTGGAAATGCCCACTGGGATAGAAGTTGGAGCCTCACTTTGGAGCCAGGAGAAAGCCAATAACAGGATGGGTGGAATGGTGAGTGCCTTGAGTTAGCTAGATGTGGAGGGGCTCAGAGAAAAGCAGGATACTTAGGAGTCCAATGCAATAGGCAAGAGAAGGTCTAGAGCAGCAGTAGAAAAAAGCAATGAGACAGCATGTACAATATTTCATAATTTCAGAAATGATTAGTTTCAAGAAGGTAAATAAGAAAAAGAAGAGAGTGTCATGGAAATTCAACGGTGTGTATGTTTCCATTTCTGTAAAACGACAGTGATGGAAACACAGTGAAAAGGTTTTAGAGACATAAACAAACCTAGGTTCCAATTCTGGCTTTGACACTTGTAACAGTGGAGTTTTAGGCAAGTTAACTTTGCTTACTTTCAGTTCCCTTATTTGCATAAATGGAGACAGCACTGGTCAATTCCTAGGTTGTTATAACAATGATTAGAATAATCTTATGCAAAGCATCTGGCATAGTATCAAGAACAGACTACTCAATATGAGTAGTTACTTTTAATACAGTTCTTTGACACAAATACATTTTAATATGCTCATTAGCTAATCTTACACCTACGTTCAATATTTACGCTGTATAAAACTATCAATGTAATCTAATAAGCAGTATCCATTAGGTATCTATTCCTAGAAATATAAACTGAACATGATTTACCTGTATCTCTAGGTGGATGCTAGTTTTTCTTTGTTTTTAAATCTCACTCACTCTAAATTGACAGAGGGGTCATAAAGCACCAAGAAAATATCCAATAAGCTGCTATCCTCGAGGAACCCCAGTGAGACAAACAGGTGTGACCTTCAAGTAACCATGGCCCAGATTTGGCACAAGAGATGGAAATACTGGCAGTGAAATACCCAATTCTGCCTGTGCATCTACTGGGAAGATACCACAGGTTGAGGTTACTCCACAGCATGTTCTTAGGTTTGTGCGTTCTTTTTTGCATGACACATTATAAATCAATTGCAACCGTGGCAGTAACAGCGTTCTAAGTGTTACAAAATGTTGGTCACTCTCAAAAGCCCTTCTACTCCTTTGAACAGTCACATCATTATTAAAGCATCACCAAACAAAAGTTTCTTTGTCACACATTGAGATGAATAATTTCAAACCATTTTCATGTGAGATCTGCCACCCTACCCCCACCTCAAAGCTGCAGTCCCTGTGGGAGACAGCTGGAGTTTAGGAAAGACTTTCGTTAAAGGCAAGAAATAAAATAAACATCTTCCGGGGATCTCAGGAGTGTTAGTAAAACGCTTGAAGCAAAATGAAGGCGGAAGGCCAAAGGAAAATGCATTACACTTTATGCAAGCACTAGGGGAAGGAGGAGTGTTTTCGGGGATGCTTAACAAAAACCATCTACGTGGTGATTCGAATATTTCTCTGACACAAATGAGTCTGGAGAGAAACATCAACACCAGTCCGTAGAGAAACGACAGTAAACCTGTAAACAGTAATTTCTACAGAAGCTTTACAGATGCCATCAATAGGTTATGGATGTGCACCTTGGAGGAATGTCTGACTACGTATTTTAGCAAGGAAGTCTTATTTCTGAGCCACCTTCCCCCTCCTCCCATTTACCCGCGAAGCTCGAGGCTACCTATTACAGTTGAATGAAGGCTGGATTAAGTGTCTAAGCTAAGGCTATATATAGACAGCAACGCCAATTTCATCTCCGCCTCCCCCCACCCCCCCCGGATTCCATAAATCTCAAGATCGGAGTTACAAAGGGACTGGGAACTCCAGCAGCGCCGGCCCCTTTCCGCGCCCTGCCAGGGCTGTGTCTCCCAGACCAAGTACAAGTACGCGTGGAAACTGCCTCCAAGATCCTTCGCAGCCCCCCGGGGCGACCGGGTCTTTTCGCCCACGGCTCCTACAGAGGCCGAGGAGAGGTGACAAGTGGCGGGAGGCGAGGCCTATCGACCTGAGCCACGCGGCGGATGCGGCACTGCCCGGCTCCCCTCGCGCTCAGCCCCAGCGCCGGCCTCCGGGACCGCGTCCGGCGGCGCCACGCACGCGACCATGTGCACCCGCCGCCCGCACCTCGTGGCCGCCGCCGCCCGCGCTGCCCGGGTCTCCCGCGACCTGCGCAGACGGCGAGCCGGGGTCTGCGGCCGGGGCGCCGGCGCACTCGCGCGTGGGGACGGCGGAGGGTACCGAGCGCCCGCGCTGAAAGCCTCCCGGGAGCCACATGCTTGCTCCCCGCGCGCCCCGGCCCCGGTGCGAGCCTCCTGCGCGGCGGCGGAGGGCGCGGCGCCCGGCTCCCCCTGCCCGCCCTGGGCTGCTCCTACCTGTCCGAGGAGGTAGCGACGACGCGCGAGACTGGGGGCTGCGACAGTTCCTGCGGCGGCGGCAGCGACAGCGGCGGCAGACAATGGAGGAGTGAAGGACAGACACATTGACATAGACTCACGGAACCCGGCGCAGCTCCGCCTCCTGCGCGGTGCCCGCCCCCGGCCCGCCCCCCGTCCGGACCGCGCCACTCCCGGGGATATGGTGGCGGCACCGCGAGGGCCGGGGGCATCTGCACGCCCCAAAATCCCATTGTCGGACCGAGACCTTCTAGGTAGAGGAGATTTAGTATCGTTTGTCCCTAAATATCTGTGTTTGGAAGGATTAGTGTGAGGAGTGTGCGGAAGAAATTGGATTTCCCCCCTCCTACTTTCTTCAGTTGGTTTTTTCCCGCCGGGGCCGCTCCAATTGCAGGCTCTTGCTGTCGCCTCTTGCGGCGCGTCCTCTCGGGTTGGCCAATGACGCGTGGGGGGTGGGGCCGCCTCCGAGCCGCCGCGAAGCCCCCCGGCTCGCCGGAGCTCGCACAGCCTGCAGCCCGCAGGAGCGAGGAGGCGGAGGCGAAGGCGAAGGCGAAGGAGGAGGAGAGTGCTTCCGCAGTTGGCGACTCGGCGTCCCGGTCTCTTCCGTGCGACTGACGTTTCTAACGCAAACACATCGTTCCTTTTTTAATACTGCCAGAGAAACAATAACTTCCAAACTGGCGGGAGCCATGGTGCACATGAAGAAAGGCGAGCTGGCCGCGGAGGAGAAGGAGCTGCTGGAAGTCATCGGGAAAGGTGCGGGTGCCGGGCCGGGGCCCGCGCGGGCCCAGCCGGCGGGGGGCGTGGCGGGGTCGGGGACGCCCTGGGCTGCGGGGCTGGCAGTCGGGGCAGGGGAGAAGAGTTTCTCCCTGCGGCCCGGGACCGCTTGCGGAGGCGGAACATGGCCCGGAGGAAAGGAGGTTTCTGGGCAGTGCTTGGAGCGGCCCAGGGGGACCCTCGATTCTCTCTCTCCTCCGCTGTCTCAGCGCCCCGCGCGTGCCTCACAGGGCTCGTCCTCAGTGACTCGGAGACGGTGGCCTGGTATACCGCCAGGCTCCTGGGCGGGGATCTAAAGGGCCCTTTCCACTTCCGGAGGCCCTGAGAGCGGGATCCCCGGCGCGTCCCCGTCCCCGCGGTGAAGGGAGCACTTGGGGTTCTGCAGGAGGGCGCAGAGCGAGGACTGCACTTTGCAGCCTCCAGGTTTCCGCATCCAGCGTGTCCCTAGCTTGCTTGGCTCCAGAAGCCCTGGCGGCCGCTGGACCTGCAGGGAGGCGCGGGAAGCGGCGAAGCGTCCACACCCACCCTCCTGCCCGCGCCGCCCCACCGCGAGGTCCGGATCGCGCAGTCTCCCCTACTCTCCCGGCGCGGGGCTCACTTCCGCTGCGCGGAGCGGCAGCCGCGGAGCCATGTTTTCCGCTCAGCCGCGGAGCAGGCGTCCCCAGGAGTTGTCCGGGAGTCCCGTTACCTGGCAGGTGACAGCAGCGTGACCACGCGCCTCCCCTGCGCTGGGATGAGGATGTGTGGGACTGCGTGCTCATGGGGCTTCAGATTCAAGGGGAATCCTCCCTGGAAAGACACACAGGCCTGACCTTGCAGCACGAGACTCGACAATTAAAAGTCACTTTTTTTCCTAAGTAGCCAGGCTCAAATCTGGAATCCCATAGCACAGGGTTCATTTATTCTTCACAGCATGGAAAGTCTGACTGTGAAGGAGCAAAAGAAGAAGAAGAAAAAAAAAAGTCGGGTTTGACTCAACAGGTGAAAGAAGCTAAACCCAATCCATCATGTCTGAAAAATTATGTCTGTCACGGCTGGGTTTATCATGTCAAGTGTTTGGAATCCTGGCTCTTTGGGTTGGGTTTTTGTTGTTGGAACTCCAGGGAGCCTGCTAACCTATTTGGCATTGTAGACTTTGTGTTCTGCCTACTTCTGAGTAATTTCTCCCCCACTTTGGTGCTGCAGGGATTCTGTTCAAGGAACTTGTGAGTCCCAACGGTGTGCCAGGTACTGTGCTGAGTAGGGGGAAAAAAAAAGAAACAAAGGATTAACTGAAAGTCCACCAGAGGTTCGAACTCTGGTTTTTGACAGACCAGAGGTTTCACATGTGCTCTTCGATATGAAAAATCAGTGCATAGTTTTATCAATTCCGTCTTTGAAAGGGGAGATGGGAATTCTTGGATAAAGTCTGAGGTGTCCACTAGTTTTTATTCTGAAGATTACATAAAATAATTAATGTGTATTTACTCTCAGTAGTGTTGTGATATTTCAGGGCCCACATCATGCATCAAGTTGCATGAGTGCAGATTTTTTTTTTCTCCCTTTTTCTGGGTTGGGGGTACTGGGGATCAATCCCAGAGTCCATACTGAGTATATCACCTCCCCCCACACTTGAGGCAGAGTCTCAGTAAATCACCGTTGCCCAGCTGAGTTGAAGCTTGCAGTTAATCCCCTCCTTAGCCTGTAAGAGTACTGGGATTACTGGCATGTGCCACTGCACGTGGCTGTCTCATCAACTTTCCTTGGCCCAGACCAATGCAAAAAGAACCAAGATGAATTTAGTTTGTGACACATTCTTCTGCGGGACATGACTGCCCTCTCAAAAAAAGTTAATAGGAGTTAGGAGAAGATAACTATAGCCGACATTGGTTGAATGTCATTATGACAGGCATAATTCTAAACCTTTTACATGTGTTAATGCATTTAATCTTGATGAGCTAGAATTTACCTTTAAACTCTAACATTATGACATACAGCACGGACATCTGGGTTGAAATCCTGCCTCAGTTATTTACTAGTGATTTGGTGATGTGGCTTTGTGCAAGTTGCTTTTCTGGAAACTCAAGTTCTCCATATGACAAATGGGAATAGTAATAGTATCACCTTCACAACGGTGTGAGGACAGGAGTTAGTACCAGTAAAACTTTTAAAATACTGTGTTACCTGTTGCTACAATAAATGTGGCAATTTCCACTTTATAGACGAGAAAACTGAAGGGGGAGAATGTTAAGAAACTATACCACTTCACTATTTTTAAATCCATGTTATAATTAGAAGTCTGCTTTTTCAATATGTTTATAACTTTATATCTGTGTTTATATTGAAGTCTATAGCTCTTTTAAAATTAAGGCACTTTAAATATTTTTACATTATTTACATTTCTTTACATTGTTTTGTTGTTAACATTTTTTATTTACATTGTTTTATTTGACATTGCAACAGCTCACAAGCCAATCTGTAGATTGCCTTTAGATTCCTTGAAAGTGTCCATATTTGGGGATTCTACTTAATAATTATTTAAGTTCATACCTAACTTAGCTCAGTGGTAGAACCCTTTCCTAGCATGCTTGAGGCAGTAGGTCTGATCCACACTGCAAAAAACAAAAGTCCATACATATCTGAATCTCGTCATTTTCTGATGGAATGCCAGAAGCAGTGAGTCACAAGTTCCTCACTTTGAATTTGTTTTGGTGACATCTGCTTGTCTTCAGTAGCAACCTATAGTCTCAATCCAGGTGTCAGAAATGTGGCAGTGGGACTTCCTGCAAAATGGCCGACCTGATGACTCTGCCATAGGGAGGCTCCCTGGAATATACCTCCCAAATGCTGGAATACAAAATAATACAATAACAGAAAGAAGGAAAGGGGAGGGAGATGGATCCTCAGGACCTAAGAGGAGTCTAGGATGAGAACTGTAGCCCACGGAAAGAGTAAAAAAAAAAGAAGAAGTAAACAAACAAAGGTGGCGGCGCCTCTGACCAGAGCTCA
>RJWM01011799.1:0-58656 GCA_004363535.1 Dasyprocta punctata | reverse complement strand
ATTCTTTATGGCTTCCTACATACACAATTGCACTGTCTGTGAGTAAAGATTGTCGCACACATGGTCTCCAGTCTGGATGCATTTCCCCAGTGTTTTCTGCACGGGCTAGGACTCCAGCATGACCCATGCAGTGACAAAGGGGGCAATCCTGGGTGGTCCTTCACTTTCGGGAGGGCACACTGAGTCTTTCATACTTATGCCAGATGCTATCTGCCTGTTTCTCTAGGTGCCCTTGTTAAGTGAGTTTTCATCCTGATGAGCACTGAATACACACCCCTTTCCCTGCATTTTAACTCTGTCCTTATGGTTAAGTATAATAACTGGGCTTTAAATGTTAAACCAGCCTTGCACCACAGATGGGGTAAACTTATCAATGATACATTGAATTTTTGTAAGTTGCTGCATTCAAATTACTAAAATCATTAAAGATTTTTGCATCTGTATTCCTATAAGAAATACTGCCCTATAGTTTTTTTTTTTTAATGTCATTATTTGGTTTGGGTCTCAAAACAGGACTAGCTACATAAAATGAAGTGAAGAGTATTATCTTCTGTTTTCTAAAAGAGCTACTATTACTTATCCCTTCACGGGAAAAATTCAGGGATCAGCAAACTTCTGTGAACAATCAGATAACACATATTTTAGACTTTCTAGGTGACATCATCTCCATCACAAGTACTCAACACTGCCGTTGTCACCCTGACCCAGTCATAGACGAAACAGCAGTGAGTAGCTCGTGCTCTGCTCTGTGTGACTTACTGATGACCACTGAACCTGATTATGTATAACTTTCAAATGCAGGGAACATTATTATTCTTGTAATTTTTCCCAGTCAGATGAGCCTTCTAAAACCCTTTTTTACCCAAAGGCTATAGGAAACAGGAGGGTAAGGCCAGACTTGGCCTGGGGGCATAGATGCCAACTTAAGAGTTTACCAGGGAAACCTTCCTGCGTCTGGGGCTATCTTCCTGTGAGGGTTCTAACTTTCTACACAGGGTTTCCTGTGTTCTCTCTCGCCAGTATTTCATGCATCCAAGTCCTTTGTCATTCCTTATTGTTTACTTTGTCACCTTCCCATTTCTAGACAAAATAGGTGGAATAGACCAGCAACACTGCATGTGCCATCATCAAAACTGGCTCTGATACTCTTTTACACATAGGATTTCATATTTTGGAATGTTACACAAAAATCACATGGATAGAATAATAGTCACATTATTTTTTCACTTTAAAATAATTGCTAGCCAGCATGCATGTATCAACCCTTCACTCTGGTAAACGGTTTTTTCCCTTATATGTCAAGACCTGACTTTTGAGAACCTACAGGAATGAGGTGGGCAGTGGGGCTGGTCATACCAGCTGGTCACGTCAGGGTGGTCAGCTAAGGGTCCCCTAAGGGGACACCGGAAAGTGTACCACAGCTTCTGGAATCCCAAGCTAAGGATGGCAGGAGAGGAATGACCTAGTTGAGAAAAAGAGAAGAAATTATATTTTCTAATTCTAATGTGTACACTACAGGGGGTGATCAAACAGAGCAGGGGACCTCTCCCAGGCCAGGATCTGCACCTGGTCCCGGGTCTGTTAGGGCCCAGTCACACAGCAGGAGGTGAGCCGAGGGCCAGCCAGGAAGCTTCCTGAGCACTCCAGCCGTGCCCCATGGCTCCCATCCCCATCCGAGCCTCACCTCTGTCAGGTCAGATGGGTGGCAGCCTCTGATTCTCACAGGAACTTAAAACCTGCTGTGAACACACATGGGAAGGATCGGCTTCGTGCTCATCATGGGAGTCCAGTCACAATGATCTGGGTGGAGCTGAGGCAGTGATGCCACCCCTGAGGAGTGCAATTATTAAGTGTCACATATATACATATTTAGGGTTAGTATATATATATATATATATATATATATATATATATATATTAACAGAAAAAAAACTGAGGAGGTGGGATCTTCCAATAGACTTGGAGCCCAGAAACCAGCTAAACCTGGGAGATACCTCAGGGAAGTGATCATCACCTGGATGTCCTTAATACCACCAATAAAGCAACCAACCACAGGCAACTAACAGGTATCACTCTAGGAATTAAACTAAAAAAGGAAAGAAATGAGAAGACCCTTAAATGGGACACAACCTCAGACACCCAGTTCACCAAAGGCAAACCCAGGGGGCAATGAGGCTGGAAAATCCAAAAGCTCCTTACCAGGTTTCTCCAAAGTGGTAACAAAGCAATTGAATGAGGCTCTGGAAAAAATGAAATCAGAAGCAATCTCTCAAATAACCACAGAGATTACCAAAATACACACCATGCTCAGTGATGTTAGAGCAGATACAGACAAAAAAATAAATGAGCCTAAGCAAATTATGGAAGTACAACATAGGAAGCAAATGAATTCCATAAAGCAGATTCAAGCAGATAGTCAGGAGAATGGAAACTCCATTGAAAGTATTCGAAGCAAATTAGGCCAATGCAAGGACAGGATCTTAGATATTGAAGACAGGCTTGCAGTTAGTGACCAGGAAAAGAAAGATTTCTCAAAACTAGCAAGGGAACGTGAGAAATCAATCCAGCAGCTGCTTGATGAGACAAAGAAGAATAACTTAAGATTAATTGGAGTCAATGAACAAGCAGGAGACACCATAAATGACATTAAAAACATCCTTATAGACATCATGACAGAAAACTTTCCTGGTAGAGAAAAAGAATTTGACATACAAATAAATGAGGCATATAGAACTCCAATTAGCAATGATAAAAAAAAAATCTACTTCCAGGTATATCATACTCAAGATTCCAGAAATTTAACACAAGAATAAAATTTTAAAAGCTGTTAGGGAAAAGAAACAAATCACCTATAAAGGAAAGCCCATCAGATTCACAGCGGACTTCTCAGCACAAACTCTCAAGTCAAGGAGAGCTTGGAGTGAAGGACTCCAAGCTCTAAAAGAAAACAACTTTCAACACAGACTGATGTATTCCACAAAACTATCTTTCAAAATAGAGGGAGAAACAAAATACTTCCATGATAAAGAACATCTGAGGAAATTCATGACCACTAAACCAGCCCTCCAAAATGTTCTGAAGGACATTTTAGAAAGGGATAAGAACTACAGCTCCACAAACCCTAATAAAAGGAATCCACCAGGAAAGGCAAACAATTAGAGGGAAGGGAAAAAGGGGAAAAAGGTGGGGAACCAATAATAGGAAAACAACATGATAAGGATAAGTCAATACATATCAGTTTTAACCATCAATGTTAATGGTCTCAATTTACCAGTCAAAAGACATAGATTGGCAGAATGAATCAAGAAGCAAGATCCAATAATATGCTGTATACAAGAAACACATTTAATTCAAAAAGATACCCATAGACTGAAAGTCAAAGGATGGAAAACAATACAGGAATTCAGAAAAAAGCAGGGGTTGCTATTCTATTTGCAGATAAAGTTAATTTTAAGCCAAGACTGATTAACAGAGACAAAGAAGGTCACTATATCTTGGTAAAGGGAACAATCCAAGAGGAAGAGATAATAATCATAAATATGTAACAAATATTAGTGCACCCAGTTATATAAAACAATTATTAATGGATGTAAAAAATCAAATAAGCCTTAATACAATTGCATTGGGAGACCTCACTATCTCGCGGTCACAAAAGGACAGATCAACCAGACAAAAAATCGATAATGAAATATTAGAATTAAATCAAACTTTTGATCAAATGGACTTAGTAGATGTCTATCAAGTCTTCTGCCCTACAATATCAGAATACACATTCTTTTCAGCTGCACATGGGACATTCTCCAAAATAGACCATATACTGGTTTATAGAACATGCTTCAGTAAATGTAAAGGAATTGAAATTATCCCATGCATGCTATCAGACCACTGTGCAATGAAATTGGAAATCCATGCCAAAGGAAACCACAAGAACTTCAACAACACATGGAAATTAAATAGCACACTACTGAACAATTAATGGGTCACAGATGAAATTAAAGAACAAATTAGACAGTTTTTACAGTTGAACGACAATGACAATACAACATACCAGAACTTGTGGGACACGATGAAAGCAGTCTTAAGAGGGAAATTTATAGCAGTAAATACCCATATCAGGAAAACAGAGCAAGCGCATATAAACAACTTAATGTTGAACCTCAAATTTCTAGAAAAAGAAGAGGAGACTAAACCAAAAGCTCATACAAGGGAGGAAATTATAAGGACCAGAGCAGAAATTAACACACTGGAGACTAAAAAACAATACAAAGAATCAATGAATCAAAGAGTTGGTTCTTTGAAAGATTAAATAAAATTGATAAACCCTTGGCCAACCTTATCAAAAAAAGGAAAGGACTCAAATCCATGCAATTAGGAATGAAAAGGGTGAAATCACAACAGACATTGTAGAAATTCAGAAAATTATCTATACCTACTTTGAAAACTTGTATTCTAATAAGACAGAAAATATAGAATAAATGAACAGATTATTAGATATATATGAATTACCAACGTTGAATTAAGATGATATAAAAATCCTAAACAACCCAATACCAATAAATGAAATTTAAGATGTAATTAAAAGCCTATCAGCCCTGATGGATTCACAGCTGAATTCTACAAGAAATTTAGAGAAGACAACCACTGTTTAAAACGTTACTATCTGCTCTCCTAGTTCCTCACTTCAATGCATAACTGTCGTGTTTATATAATTTTGTAACAGAAATCATCCTAATGAACAATTCTGTGTAGTTTAGTTCATTTAATATACCACGAGCACTTCTTCATGTCATTCAGTAATCTTTAAACACACGATTATCGTGCTTGCATAATTTTAACATATGCCTTTAATGATTTCCTCAATTTTTTTAAAACATTTTGGTTAAGCTCCTAAAAATGTGCTTAAATGTGAAAATAAGCGTTTGAACATCTTTGAGGTGACTCAGTCCCAAAATGATTACTCCCCCGTTCTGGCTGAGATTCATCCGCATGGACCCTTGGGGGCCCAGCTTGGCCCTGGCCGGCACTGGAGCCAGGGGCTTGCTTGGTGCTGACCCACGTGGACCCGTGTCCATGCTCGGGAACGTGCTGCTGCGCGCTCACACTTCGTCACCAAGCGTGGGGCTTGGCGACACAGAAAGCCAAGATCCATCAAAGGTGGACACTGTTCGGCTATTTAAGTCTCATCTGAAAGTTCCCTGACATGGCTTTGCCTTGCACTGCAGGGGCCCCCCGGCGGCCGAAGGGCGCCACTCAGGCGGGCTCCTCCTCCCGCCCACTCCCTTGGCCCCGCGCTCTGGTTGCGGTGGCTCTGCCCTGCCCTGGTCCTTTCCCCTCGCTCTGGACCTGCTGTGCTGTCCACGGTCCCCACGCCCTGTGCTCCGTGACCGTCTCTGACTCCTCACGCAGCACAGAGTGAAACCCAGTTGGCACGGCTGGCCACCCGGGCACCTAGGGCTTCACCACCCCGTATCTGAGCGCTCCTCGGAGGCCTGCCGGAGGGGAGGCAGCAGGGTGCTGACACGGATATTCCCTGAGCTCCCGCCCCGGGCCAGGCGGGCTCCCGTGCTACCCCGACCTCACCAGCAGCCCGCAGTGTGCAGCTGTGACTTCTACTCCGTGGATGAGGAAGCTGTGCCTCAGCACGCGTGGCGGAGAGCTTGAACTCCGAGTTTGTCCGTGGTGCACCTGCTCCCCGATGTCTTCTCACTGAGGTAAAACACACCCACCAGGAAACTGACACCGTAACTGCTTTCAAACGCGCGGTTCCATGGTTTAAACACATTCACAATGTGGTACATCCATGACTGCCATCTGCTTCCCCTTCTGCCTTTAGACCACAATTCTGTATGCATTAAACAGTAGCGGTGCTTTCGGTGCCCCGGAAGCCCCGGAAATCACGGCTTCTCATTCTGCCTCTGCGATTCTAACTGCTTTACGCCCTTCGCGGACTCGCGCAGCCTGTGCCTTCCGGGGCTTGGCGCCGTTCTCTCGCCCCCTCCAGCTGGGCCCCTGGCGGGCCACCCTGTGGAACTCCCGTCCTTTTCCCTTCCTTCGGCCACGCCTGCACTGGCCGGTGGACGCCTCTGTCTGGGCCGTGGTGCGCAGAGGCCGCTCCACGGTGCACACGCGGACCCCGGGCTCGCTGCGTGTGCGTCCCCGTGCCGCCGTCGCTGCCCTCGTGTGGCTCAGTGTCCCCCCGCCCCCGCCCCTGCCCTGCGTAGTTCTGCCTGTTGAGGTCCTGTTTGCCCTGCGAGGCTCGCCCGCTGGTGCTCAGCCCAGGGCCATGCGTGCAGTAGGTGCTCACCAGGGAAAAGCAGGCGGCTGTGAGCACGCGCTCTGCGGAACCGGCTGCCGCGGTCGGGAGCAGCAAGGGCGCCCTGTGACCTCCTCCCCACACGGCGGGCCGCGCAGAGGCCGGTATGACATAAACCTCACACCCGCGTGCACACACCCGCCCGGACGCGCACGCACACCCCCGCCCCGGAACAGGAAGTCCTTGGGACTTTGCCCAGGGAGCGCGCGAGGCAGCCCCGGCAGAGCTGTGCGCGGCCGTGGGCCGTGAGGGCGCGGGCGCTGGCAGGTGCGGGTGCTGCTGGCTGAGTCCACTCCGGCTCGGCTAAGTCGGGCCTTGCTCCCCCAGCTCTGCCCCGCGCCCCCGACAGTACCCGGGAGCCCAGGTGAGCCGCGACGCGGGCCCCTGCGGCCACCGAGAGCGGGAGAGGCCGTCTTTGCTCCAGAGGGGCGGGGGCCCTCTCCCCAAAGAATCGCTCTAAAGCGCGTGCAAATAAAAATAAACCCGCACATTGCACAAGCACACAGGTGTCCACCACGGTTCCACAGCCGGGATTCCGTGCCCAAAATACTCAGCACCGCCCGGAGCGTGCCTTCCGGGGGCCGTTTGGGGACCATGGAGCCGAGCCCCAAGGGATGAAAACACCAGATTCCTGTGGGTAAGGCCTCGGTCCCCAGGGGTCCGCACCGGGCGGCTGAGGGCGATCTTTGTCTCGCAGCGGGAGAAAATAAGGTCGAGCTCGGGTTAAGAAGCTACAGTCACAGCATTTGGGATCCTCGTTCGAGCTCTGGACTCTGGATTTAGAACAGGGCCCCTGGAAAACATCAGCTCGGTTTCCATGGCACCGCAAACATGCTTGAATAACTGCCGGGGTATCGCAGCAGGATCCGTGCTCGCTCCCAGGAGCCCGACCATATTCCTGGTGTTTATTTCCTGTGGGTCTCCAGGGAACGTGCCATATGCTTGGGTTTCAGACCAGTGACACAGGACGTGACTAATCACTGCGGCTCACTTTTAGGGACTCCCCGCTTTGGGAGTGCCACCCCCAAAAGCCTGGCCGCAGACTATCTGCCTATGAGGTGGGGTCAAAATATACAGTGAAGGTTTAAATTTTAAAATATATTACAATAAAGGCACCCACAAAATCCTCCCCCTCGCATCAAACACATGTACCCATCGTCCTGTTTTCGGAAGCAGTTCTGGAGTCCTCTTGCGTGAGAGTCTTCAGCTGCGCCATTGTGGAGGCCTCGATGTCCTGGGTCTCCTCAAGGCGCTTACGTTTCATGGTCACCTTCACTTGGAGGAGGCCCAGGACTCACACCGCGCCAGACGGGCTGAGCAAGGCGGGTGAGGACGCGGAGTTAGGAGCCTGCCCCCGCACCGGGTGTCAGCAGCAGCCGCATGGCTCAGGGTTCACGATCTCACCTCACGGGGACACCCACAAAAGAGGACTTCCGGAACTGCTTCAGGAAGGCCTGAGAACAACGGGGGGAGTGTGCTTGGGGCAGGGGGAGGGTGTAAAGGGTGATTCGTGGCCAAGTGTCTTCTGCTGTATTTTTTTTTTTAATTTAAACATTCACTTGTGTAGTTTGATCACATCTCAGATGAATGAAGATGCGTGTTTCATTTCCAAACGGCTGCTGCAAACACTATCCTGACGAACACACTCACTGAGCAGCAATAACACTGCAGAGGCTTGCAACGATCGAAGTTTCACGACATCTCCCTCTCACTCGTCGAGGAAACACTTCACGGGTGGTGAGTAGGCAGAGTACGCGTTATCCTGATAGATTCCAGAGATGAGACGCAGGCAGGGTTTCACGAAGCTCACCCTCCTAGGGACACCAGTCCTCTTTTTGGAATTTGATTTTCTTTTTTGGTCAAAGCAATGGAGTCTTTAAAATTTCTAAATAAAATATTCTTGGTTAAAGAGATAACACAGTAAACCGGAGCGTACGACCTCCCGGGTCAGGCCACACTCTGCTCACAGCCAGGGCCACCTTTGCCTTGGATTTCTGAGTTGCTCACATGTGACTCTCTTCGCTCTACTCTCCTTCCCCGCCGGAGGTGAGCCCCGACGCCCACCCAAGTCACCCCATACCCACCAGGCCCCCCACATACTCAGTGCTCCTGGTCACACAGACAGCGTCGGCCAAAGGGAGACATCCTTGGTCAAAGGAAGAGCCCTCGGATAATGAAGTGTGAATGGAAAGTCAAATGGGAACCCATGGGTCTCTTTGACCTCTAGTGAATGATGCTTAATTTCATAAACTATGGAAAAATTATCCGGAGCAGCAGTGCCATGGTCCACCCCAGCAGCAGTGTTCTGCGTCCTTGCCAACACTGGGTGCTATCGATGCTTCCTTTTCTGGTGGTGCTGCGGATGGAACCCAGAGCCTTTTGCATGCTGGATGTGGCCACGTCCCTAGAGACTGTACCCGCACACCTCACCAGGGGTTAACAGCCCAGAGGCTCATGGGGCCAGCCATCCTTCCTTACATTCTGTGTCTTTTCTGATGAAATAGCTGTTCGAACTCTTTGTCCAGTTTTGATTGGGTTGTTTGGTTCCTGTTTTTGAGCTCTGAGAGTCCATTTTGCATCCTTGATACAGCGTCCCGGTTGGGGTTGTGATCTGAGAATCGAACCTGCGCCGTCGTCCTCGGTCTGTGGACTGCACGACACCCAGCGCCTGAAAGATGCCGCCTTCCAAGGGGCCTGTGCTCTGGGGTCCGGAGGGGAGACTGTGCGTCTGGCTTTGCGCCGTCCTCACGGGGGACAGTTCTCATCGATGCTCCAGGGTCTCTGGGTCCCGGTCACAGTCTCTGACGGGACTGAGGGGACCTCACCCGCCCTACATGGACACACTTCTGCTATAGCAAAGGCGACCCGGGGAGCTTTCCCACTCTCCTCCCGGGTGAACAGTGGGAGCCCTGGCCAGTCAGCCCCTGAGAGCCAGAGCCGGCCTCAGTGTCCACGAGATGGTTGTGGGCAGGAGCAGATGGAGGCCAGCGGGGACCACTGCAACCCCTGCTGGCCGGGACTGGGTGCAGAGTGCCCGCCATGCCAGCCGGAAGCAGGGCCAGTGGTCGGATCGCTTGACAGGACTGGAGGCCACCAGGGCCTAGCGCCCGGCACAGAGCCAGCATCCAGCGGCCCGCAGGGCAGGGGACCACGGTGTCTCCTCCCAGGAGTGAGCGCCAGGAATCCGGCCACGAGGAGAAGCAGGTGGCCACGGAGACAGCGTGGGGCCGGGCACCTGGCCGTCACCACAGCAGGCCGCAGGCCATCTCCCCTCCCCTGTGACTCTGCTGCCCACCGCGGTCAGGGCACTTAAGACACCTCAAAACAGCAGGGAAGGACCCCAGCAACCATGAGCAACCAAAGGCCACAAGGGGACCGCGGGCGTGGCCTTCCCGCTGGTGTCTTGCAGAGTGGGCCTCGCGGGCAGCACTGGTCTCCAGGCCGCGCAGGGCCCCGGCGGAAGCTCCAAATGCCAGCTTTGGTGACGCCAGAGGCGAGGACTCTGCTTTCCGCTCCCGCAAGAAGAAACAGAAGCGCAGTCGGCCGAGGACGTGCCGACGTCTCCAGGTGGGGGTTAAACTCGCCCCACACCCGGGGCTCCCGTGCGGCCTGGTGGTTGAGAGCCCGAGGAACTTAGAGAGCTGTTAGCGTGCTCCGCTGCTCAGCTTTCCAAATAGTTTACAGAACTTGTGACCTGGAACTTTCACAGAGCTGATGTAAATGCTCTGGAAATCTCCCAGCTTGAACTTGAGGCTCACTGGCACACAGCTGCGTTCTGTCCACCGTCAGCAGCTGGCTGGACCCGGAAAGCGACGGGGCGGAGGAAGGGGGGAAGGACAAAAGGGGGCGCCTCCTCAAGGGAGCCTCCGCCGGCCTGGCCTGCAGTCCCGCACATCGCCCACCAGGTGTCTCTCTTCCCCCAAGCAGCCCAGCCTCCGAGGAGGCCTAGTGCTCCACCGGGGCTTTTTCCAAAGAACCAAGAGGCGCTCGCTGGGCGCTGTGCGCATGCACAGTGCGATCCCAAGGTCCAGCCGCGTGCCTTAGCAGGCCTTCCTTCAGCGGCCGTTCCCGAGTGGAAGCTGCGCTGAACGTCTCCCCCGGGGAGAACTGATTCGGGGATCCAGTGGCTGTGGCAGTTAGGAAACGGTTAGGAAGAAGAAAGCGCTTTTCCTAAACCTTCTCACCCTTGCATTTGTAGACTTCGGTTTCTCAACATGCGAACAGGTTTCTACTCTAACATTTCTTTCAGTGAAAATAGGCAAATTATATTTTAAGCAGATTTTCAGGCTTTTTTTTTTTCCCCTCTCTTTTTGAGGCAAGGTCTTGCTGTGTACTCTAGGCTGGCTTTGATTCACTTTGTAGCCCAGGCTGGCCTTGAACTCGCATTGATCCTCCTGCCTCGGCCTTCCTAGTGCTGGGGTTGCAGGCGTGTGCCAACACACCTGGTCCAGACTCTATAACTTAACCTGATGGTTCAATGTCTACTTTAGCTTGTTGTTCAATTTCAATCCTTAGTGTGTCTGATACATTTGAAAAAAGGAGTTCCAGAAGAACATTTGACTTTTGCCAAACATTACAACAGAATCAGAAAACTCAAGCATGATTTAGAATGCATAATTAAATGCTGAAATAGATCCTGACTGGTGCATCGTTCTTGTGGCCTGCAAGAGAATTCACCAGACAAAGCAGTTTTGGTTTTTTTGTTTGTTTGTTTGTCTGTTTGTTTTTGTTTTGTTTTGTTCTGGTACTGGGGATCGAGCTCATGATCTCACACTTGTCAGGCAGGTGCTTATTCCGTTGAGCTAAATCCCTGGCCTTAGAGTTATTTGTTTAGTCTGTTGTTGTTGCTTTGTTTTGGAGATCATTTCTACTAGTACAGAAATTACTTCTTTTTACTCTCTTGCCCCTCTTTGCCCCTCAAGAAAAAAAGTCCCGTAAGCTCTGGAACTTCTTATGTATATCTGTGACTAAATTATACGTAGACTATGACTAAGAGAAGTCAGCTAATACAGGAGGTGTGCTTGACTAGGAAACCCGCTGTCTCTACGACTTCTGCAGAGGGCCTGGGGAGGGGTAGCAGACAAACATGTTTCACATCAAAACCTGCAGTGAGCGTGGAGACTTCCCTCTGCTGGTTACTGTTAATTTTCCTCTGGTTTTGCTTACTGTTTTTGACACCTTTAGGAGATTAAAATCGGTTTCTGCAGTGACCATATTCACCAGGCTCCTTGCTTACACGAGTGCGGCCCCCGAGTTGGCTGCCACTGCTACACCTTCAGATGTTCATAGACACAGTCGCCGAAACTCCGCCTCCTCCCCAATCCTGTGTCCTTTAACATTATTTTTGTGATACATTCATTTACTTATTAATTTGACCGATGTTTTTTATCACTCACTGTGAACCACATGCTGTGGGTAACATAAAAATGACGAGGAACCCGTTCGCTCTCTCAAAAAGCTATTAAACCAGGGGAAAGAGTCCTGTAAGCTATTTCCTAACTGCACTTCTGAGTCCTATTGAGAGAAACGGAAACGTGTTAGGCCGCCAGCATTTGCGGGTAGAACAAATTTCTGTTTTAGCGGGTGTGTAACGGGCTTCCAGGACATAACCTTTATGTTTAGAGAGTCTTGTCATGGACACACGTGAAATAAGGAGTCAGGCTACCAGGAACTGGGACGGCATCACCCACATGTTTGAGTAAATCACCCTTTGAAAGGCACTCCCCAGTGTCGCTTCCTTAACCTAATGACCGCAAGCAGAGAGGCAAAGAGCCTCACACCCATTCTGCAACAAGGAAAGTAGACGCTCCCTTTGTGAAATTATTTTCCCCCAGCTTAAGTTGTTGGATGTAATTATTTTACTTTTCTTGCTATATCTAAGTCCTCACATCTGTTTTCCAAAATGTTCTGCAGGGGAACAATTAGCAGGAAGCAAGTTCTGCATCCAAGGCCCCTTCTCTCTGAGCAGAGTTTCCGCAGTGACGAAGGGACACGGGGAAGAGAGAAGCCTCCAGGCTGGAAGGTCAGCGCCAGCTGGAGTGACGTGGGAAGGATCCCTCGCTTGTGCCCCTGCAAATCGTGCTCGCACTCCCGCGGGGCGTGACGGCGGTGGTCGAGGAGCCCGTGAGGGGGACCTTCACACGGCCGGTGAAAGGGGGCCGAGGACGTCCACCCTGACGCACTTACTGTGAGCTGAACAGGAGGCCAGCAGAGCCGGGCTGCACTGTCCAGCGGGGAGAGCGGGGTCTGCCGGCCAGGGCAGCCCCGCCAGTCCACACGAGACACGCGTAGGGCCAGTGTCCTGTGTTCTCGCGTCTGAGGTTTGACTTGTTGGCTCACCGCAGATCTTAGCGTGATCTTGTTACTTCCCACTGTTACGTGCTTGTTCAGTTCGTGTTTACTAATTGTCAGCCAACATCCAATGACAGGTGGCCCGACAGCCACCCTCACGGGCTTCCGTGGGTAACGGGATAGCAAATGGATTCTTCAGATCACCAACAAGACCAACCGAGCGCTTGACTCTTACGGCGGAAGCTCAGTCCCAGCCGTGTGCGGGCTTCGTTCTATGACGTAAGGGGCACTTAGGGCTGTGCTGAGTGTAGGACTGGATTTCAGGTAACTGTGAGGTAGTGCAGGAGATCTTAAGAGAAAACAAAGAGAGAAAGGCCAGGTGTAGTGCAGCATGTCTGAATCCCAGCACTCGAGAGGCTGAGGCAGGATGATGGCTGCAAGTTTGAGGCCAGCCTGAACTAGACAGTAAGACTGTCTCAATCCTCCTCCCAAAACAAAAGAAAAGAAAGAAAAAAACGAAGAAGGCTGTGAAGAAACAGGAGTCGGAGATTGTGACTTTGGGGAGGGAGGGTAGAATAACACAGCTGGAGCCCATGCTGGGCAGAGGGAGCAGGCAGAGGGTGAAATGGCTTCGATAGGTCTTGGTGTAACACGGTGCAAAGAACCGATGTGACCTCCACCGTCAGAGGGCGCTGTGCAGTTAAACACTGAAACCTCATCGTAGCAGGCCCACTCGGAGCTCCTCAGGTTGTAAGCCCGTGAACGCTCAGCCCGAGCAGTTTGAATAAATGATGGAGTCCACAGGTCGACCCCAGGCACAGTTTGGCCGTGGTGAGCAGGCCAGCACCAGGACCCGTTTCCCCATCTGTCCCGGTGGCCATGTTTTCCCTGGCTTCTTTGCTGCAACCTCGAAGCAGGTCCCCGAGAGTGATCTCAACAAGAGGGACAAACGTGGAACCCAGGCCTCTTTCTTCCCACAGAACCAGCGATTTGACAGCACTGCCCTGGATTTGTCCCCTTTATGAAAACCCAAGAGCCAGCAGCTGTATTACAACCTCGAGGAAATTCACGGGCCCTGTCACCAAAGTCCCTCTCGCCCGGAGTGCTACACAATGGGCAGAAAGGTTTCTTTATCTCCTGGATTCTCTCTGAGAAGGAAAAGAGAAATTTAGATGGTACAGCTGCCTTAGTGCGTTTTCATTGTAGCATGAAATCCTCGAGTCGGTTACTTTGGCCCGAAAGAGCGTGGCTGCGGGGACCTCCCGTGGCCAGGGCCGCCCGCTGGCTGGGTCCCGGGCACTGCGCAGAGTGCGCCCAGTGAGAGGCCGGCGGCGCTGCCCCTGCCCGGCGCCCTCGTCTTAGGAAGTCAGCAGGGCTCAGGCGGGAGCCTGCACCCCACGCGCCGTCCATCACTTCGCTCCCCGGAGGCCACGCGCACGCCAGGCCCGATGGCCTCGCCCCTCAGTGCTGCACGTTGGGGATGGGAATGCAGTTCCACACCGGAAGCCTCGGGACACGCAACCCATGCACACTCCTCCGCACGTGAACCGTCCGCCCTCACCCCGGCTGCGGAGGTCACGCACCCCATCTCGCCTGATCAGGAGGGCTGAAGGAAACAGCGCGTTCCGATGCCGACGCCCAGCGAGCAGGGGTGCTGGGCGGGCCGCTGCTGCTGGCCTGTGAGGTCACTTCTGGGGAAGATAGAGGAGGGGCTGAGTGCGAGCCCCACTGCCTGGCTTGGTGGCTTCCGTGTCTCCCAGCTCCGGGCCACACGGGGGCTGAGGATGTCAAGTCCCGGGGACACCGGGAGGGGCGGCTGGGAGGACACAGGCGCTGGCAGGTGGACAGCAGAGGGAGCGAGGGTTGCAGCCCTGGCGGGGGCCGCTACCTCCCGGGATGAAGAGCCCGCTGAGCCCGGACAGGCGGCAGGCGCGGAGAGGCCTCAGACCCCGGCCAGGCTTGTGCTGAATGCCGTTCCCTGCAGAAATCCGCCGTGGGGACCCGGACAGGAGGCCACCTGTCACACGTGTGAACGGCAGCGCGAGGTTACGCGGGCCTGAGCAGGCCGGGAAAACGGTCACAAAGCGGGGTGCAGACGGGGCGGGTCCGGGGGAGGGCCGTGGCCCGGCGTTTGTGAGACCCTGGACTTCATCCCCAGCCTCACCTAAAAAAATAATTAAATAGATAAATAGATTGAAATTAAGATATGAGATTAAGAAAAGAACGAAAGAAATCTATGGAAACCTACCCTAAAGAAAGGGAGGTGCAGGAAATACCCGACAAGAGCTCAGAATAACTTCCACGAACTGTTTTCAGTGAACTCCGAGTCCAGAGTGCTGACCATTACACCACGGAGCCACTCTTGTTTTCAGTGAATTCAGAAAAATGATAAACGCCCAAAAGGCATCTTTCAACAAAGATACAAAATATCAAAAAGAACCAAACAAAAAATTTTGGAGCTACAGAATGTAATAAATAAGCTGAAAAGCTCACTTTGTGGGGGTTAATGGCAAACTTGACAAAACAAAATTTTAAAAATCAGCAAATTTAAAGACAAGTCATTGAAAATTAGCCAGTCAGAAGAGCAAAGAAAAGAAGCTAAGAAACCCTCGGGGACCTGCGGGATTCCGCCACGTGAGCCACCTGTGCCTGGAGGGAGCGCCCGGCTGAGGACAGAGACAGAGAACTGAGCCCAAGAAGTAATGGGGAGGAAAAGAGGGTCCAGATGCAGGAACCCCAGAAGATCCACACAAGGTGAATGCAGAGAAGCCCAGGCTGAGACACGAGAGCCGAATGTCAGAAGTCAAAGGTAACAGGAGTCTGACCACAGCCACAGGCTTCTGAGCAGCGTCTGCAGACCAGAGAGACTCAGATGAGACACTCAGAGCTTTGAAAAAACCCTCTTTCCCAAGAATACTGTGCTCAGCAACACCCTTGCCAAAACCGAAGGAGAGAGACTGTCTGCACCGGATAAACAGAAACTCGGGAATTCACTGCCCCTAGACCTGATGGTAAGAAATGCTAAAGAGTCCTTCGGGTTTTAATGAAAAAGCGCTATACAGTAACGGGGGAGCTTATGAAAGTGTAACAATTTTGGGGAAGTTAAATATGTAGACAAGTATGTAATACTGTAACAGCACTGTGTAAACCGCTTTTAGTTTTGTTATAAATGTCAAAAGAGAAAAGTATAAAAAGTATACTTATGAATTATATTATTAGAAACAATAAATGCAATTTATGATGTCAATAACATGAAACGCCAAGGAATGGAGAGTGACATTAGACCTTGCATGCAATTTGATTTACGTTGTTATCAGTTTAAACTGAGTGGTGATAAGATACTGTACATGAACCTGATGATGGGAAAGCAAGCGTCCATAGAAAACACGCAAGTGAAAGTCACAAGTGAATCAAAATGTCTCAGCACAAAAATGAAGCAAGCACACAGGGAGATAGCAAGGGAGAAAATAGCAGTCAACAGAACAAGAAGATGGACGACGCAATTAACAAAACGTCAACACCAAACTCGTCACCCACAGCAGAAGCTGCAGTAAGAGGGGTTGCTCGTATCAAATGCCCATAGTAAAAATAAAAAGGAAAGATCACAAATAAACGGCCTCTATCGAGACTAGAAAAAGAACAAACTGATTCAAAGTCAGCAGAAGGAAGGAAAAAATAAAGATTAGAGCACAAATAAAACAGCGTAGAAGAACCAATGGAACTAAGAGTTTGTTTTTAGAAGAGACCGACAAAATGGATAATCCTCGACCTAGGCCAGTGGTGGCCACCCCACGGCACGCTCGCTGTTTGCTTTTCTTTTGAAGGTTTTTATCCGTGGAATTGTATGTGTGCTGTTTCTAGACTTGCTTTCCTTTCCCCCAATATGGCATTTGAGATCCATCCTGGCTCGTGCTGGCGGTGTAGGTCTTCATTTTTACTGATACATTGGGTTTAATTGTAAGAATACGTGAAAACCTGTGGAGCTCCCTGCCGGGGCGCTGACTGGTTCTTTGTCTGTGTGATCTATGTGACAAAGATAATTCCTGGGCCTGCTTCCTAGTCTGGTAGCTGCCGAGGATTCGCTAGCACACTCGTGAGGAACCGAGCCACCGCAGTGGACAGACCCTGCTCACGCCTCGCTGGTACACGGGACTTGTCCTCGAGGGCGGGAGGCACAGCTCAGCGACAGAGCGCGAGTCCTAGGATTTGTACCCTTCCCAGCACTTGGTGTTGTCAGACTTTTTAATTTTTGTGAATCTCGTGAGTGTGAGGTCAAACCTCAGCATTTTCGTGAGGACTAAAGATGTTTAGCATGTACATGCTTATACATGATGCTGTATGTATATGTATTGCGGACACAACCGTGCACACGCACAGAGGGAATTTCTGTTTCTGCGTCCATGAAACGCCTGCTTGTGATTCGGTTCATTCCCCTGTTGGCGGGTGTGCGTTTCTAATTGGTTTCTGGAATGCGTTTACATTTCCCTAATACCAGCGTCCTGCTACTTACACATGTTGCACAATTTGCCTCTGGGTTTCTGGTTTATCTTCTTTGTTTTTCTTCTTGAAATCTTCTGACAAACACATGTTGTTAATTTCAGCATGGTCAAATCTGTCAGTGTTCTCTGTTAGGATTGTGTGTGTGTGTGTTTAATCTTAAAATATCCTTCCCTCTTCCCAAGGCTGTGGAGAGCATTTCTTATATTTTGGCCTAAAGATGTTCACAGTTGGCCTTGCGTAGATAAATCCTTAATCCATTTGAAATGTAGTCATTGCGTGAAATGAAGTAGGTAAAACTTGCTCACACTGAAAGTCACATTTCCAGCACCAATTACAATGCACCCAGGAGCAAGAGTATACTTGCCTTACATCAAGCTTCTGTGTAGGTGGGGGCTTCAGTGCTGAACCCCCTGGCCCTTCTGTCCCTGCACCAGGACGACTCAGGGTCACTGCTAACACTTTATATGGACTTCGTCATGTCTGGGGGAGAAAGTTCCCCCCCTTCACCCCCCACTGTCTGCAGGGACCTCTTCGCTCTTCTGGCCCCTCTGTGTTTCCGAATAAATTTTAGGATAATTTTGTCAATTTCTATGAAAAGTTCTGTTGCAATATTGATAGGAATAGCATTAAATCACTCAACAAAATTTGGATAATTGATATAGTTATGATATTAAGCATCATTAACCATGGGCATGGTATATATCATGATTCAAAGGGGTATTTAAAATCACACAATAAACCTTTACAAAGAAGATATAGATAGATATGGATGTAAAGATATAGAAATAGATACATATCTTTACTCATGGATATTGTAATTTTCATCACCATGTTTTCTGTTTGTAGCTTGTGTACATAGACAACTTATATAACTTTCTTCTAAGTCTAAAAATAAGTGTCTGCAGTTTTCTCCAGGATATTTAAACAAAATATGATATTTTCTGAAAAGTAGTCTATTTTTTTTTCTTCCCTTCCAACAGATACATCTATTTTTGTTTCATTATATTGGAGAGAACCGTTAATAAAATGTTGTAAGGGACTGAACTAGTAGAAGGTTTCCAATAATGTTGGAACTCATTTTTTGTAGTGTCATTCTTCAAGTTGCAGGAGAATCTTCTACTCCTTGTTTCCTAAGGAATTTCAAATATAAAGAACAGATGTTAAATATTAACCCATGGCCTTTCTACATATGTTGAATCAATCATTATTTTTGTTTGTTTGTTTACATGGTGATTCATGTTAATGTATTTTCTAAGATTGAGCCAACCTTGAATTATTGGGATATGTTCAGTTTAGCCACCATGAATTACTGACATATACAGGATTCGGTTTGCTAGCATTTTCCTTTGTAATTTTGAATCTGTATTTATGAGTGAGAACTTTTCTGATTTCTTTCTCAAGATGTTGTTATGATTTATTTATTATGCAGTGTACGAGTTCCATAAAATTAGTGGTGAATGGTCCCATTTTTCTATCCTTTGGAAGAGTGGATATAAGAATGGAAATATCTGATATTTAAATATTTCAATAACATCTTGAAAATAAATTTGTGCCCTGTGATGTTCTTTAATCAGTTTTCATAAATTATGCTTCTCAGAGAATCTGTTTCACCTAGGTTTTAAACATACACTATAAACACAAACTTTTCATAACATTTTATCTTTAAATAAAAGCTCCATTGTTTCTGTAATTATGTCTCTTCTTCATTTCTTTCCCTTTATTTTTTGTGCTGGGGATTGAACTCACAGGTGCTTTACGCCATTGTGCGAAATCTCTGGCATCTTCATCTCTAATATTGGAGCTTTTATTGGTGGGGGCCTTCTCCCTTTTTCTTCTCAGATCAATCTTATCAATGTTTGCATCTTCAAGAATCAACTTTTATCTGTGTTCATCCTTTTTCATATCATTATCTCATATCTTAATAATTACCATTCTTTCCTTTGTTATTTTATTCTTCTATTCTGTTTAAATTTATTATGACAATCTAACTTCACAAACTGCATATTCAGCTAATTTTTAATGTTCTGCAAAGTCACTGTGTTCCCGAGTACTCATTTTTACTAAGCATGCTTTTAAAAAATTATTTATTTCCAATATTATGGACTTTTAAAATAAACTTTTTACAGTAGACCTCTGAAATTCACAGGGACTATGTTCCAAGAGCACCTGCAAATTGTGAAAACCCACAAATTTCAGACATGATCAGAAAATGCCTATAAAACCTAAATATACTTTATAGTTTAAAACCTAAATATACTATGCTCCCAAGTTGCGTAGTTTAATAAAATACACTGTTAACAAACTCTTAGATGGTACAAGGTGTGCTGGCGGTATTTTAGACATCCTAGAGGTCTAGGGAGAACACTCGGGATAGCTACACGGGGTTCAGCAGCCTGTAACCGTGCGATGCGGGGATGCTGGTTCACCTGCCTGAGCTGGGTCACAAGGCAGCAGCCAGTCAGCAGCAAGGAGAACTAAATAATTCTTATTGGATTGGCTGCTTGCAAATCTTCCACCTAAAAAGCAATTGTGGAGGGTATTTTGGTTTCTGGTGTTGAGAACAATTACTAGTTAGGTCCTAAGGAAAAATCCAGGAATGGCTGAGACCACAGACTCTAAGCATGACTTCATGGATTATGCTGTGTTTTAAAACAGCTATAGATTCCCTCCAGGGTAGTGTGGAGGGTACAGCTTCTGCACCCAGTTTCCCCTGTTGGTAAGCTGCAGTACATTTGCCAAAACTGATGAACCACTATCAATAGTTCTTTAGCAATTAAAATTCATACTTACTTCATACTCCAGTCATTTTTTAATTTAGTCTTAATAGTTATACAAAATACTGGGTTTTGTTTGGCATATTTATTTACTTATTTTAAAAATCAAAACAGAAAAAAGGATAAAAATGAGACAGAATTTTTAAAAAAACAGTAGAAAATTAACACTAGTTAATATATTGCATATTGTTATCTTAGAAGTAGTTGTTCAGGTTACAAGATCTAGGCATAAAAAGTGATCAAAAAATCAAACAATGACAGCACAAACTGTTCTTTTTAATGAACTAACAGAGATTAGTGGTATAGTCATCTATCTTGTATACTTACACACACATACATCTATATATGTATTCCTACATACATGCAATTTTTTCCTTTCTTCCTTTTCA
The DNA here is from genome assembly GCA_004363535.1 of Dasyprocta punctata. Lineage (NCBI taxonomy): Eukaryota > Metazoa > Chordata > Mammalia > Rodentia > Dasyproctidae > Dasyprocta > Dasyprocta punctata. The sequence continues at coordinate 38,389 of RJWM01011799.1, read as the reverse complement.
CCTTTCCACTATTCCAGTTGTTCTTCCCTTTTGAACATTTTCTTTCCCTTTCATTATTACAATATCTATTGTACATTTTGGACCTTATTACTCTTTCAGTGTATTTTTATTATTTTTTACACCAGGGAGACAATACAATACTTATAAATGTGAGTTTGATTTATTTCACTTATGAGTATGGTCTCAAATTGCCTCCATTTATCTATAAAAGCCTCAAGAATATGCTTTTTTATACCTGAGAAACATCCTATTGTTTAAAAATACCACATCTTTTTTTATCCATGCTGCAGTTGGTGGGCATTTGGGTTGTTTCAAAGATTTAACTATGACAAATTGTGCTGCTATAAACATGGGTGCACATATATCACTGTGGTATGACATCTTCAATTTTTCTGGGAAAATACCCAGAAGTGGAATAGCTGGATTGAAAGAGACTTCCAATCTTAGTTTTTTGAGGAATCTCCACACTGATTTCCACAGTGGTTGCACCAGTTTACACTCCCACGAACAGCAGAGAAGGGTTCCTTTTTCCACATAGCCCCACCAACACTTGTTATCAGTTGATCTCTTGATGGCAGCCATTCTTTCTGGAGTGAGATGGAATCTCAATGTTGTTTTAATTTTCATTTCTTGAATGACCAGTGATGTTGAGCATTTCTTCATGTATTTACTTGCCATTTGTTATTTCATCTGAGAAGTGTGTGTTCATCTCAGATGCCCATTTTTGAATTGGGTCTTTGAATTTGGGGGCTTGATGTTTTTCAATTCTTTATATGTTCTATATACAAGTCCTTTGTCTGAGGGATGGCTGGCTAAAATTTTTTCCCATTCTATGGGTTTTCTTTTTACTCTGTTGGTGATTTCTCTGATGGGCAAAAACTTTTTAATAAGATGAGATCCCAGTTCTTGATTCTTTGAAGTACTTTTTTGTGCTGTCTGTGTTTTGTTCAGGAAATCTTTGCCTACCCCTATGTCTTTAAGATTTCTACCTACCAGTAAATTTAGTGTTTCTATTTTGATATTTAAATCTTTGATCCATTTTGACTTTAGTTTAGTGCATTGCAAGAGACATGGGTCTAGTTTCAATCTTCAGCATATGGAAAGCCAGTTTTTCCAGCACCACTTATTAAAGAGGCTATCTTTCTTCCAATGAACATGTTTAACCCCTTTGTCAAAGATAAGGTAGCTGACTATTTTGCAGTTGTGTCTGCATTTTCTAATCTGTTCCATTGATCCTTGGCTCTGTTTTTTTGCCAGTACCATGCTGATTTTATCACTGTAGTTTTGTAGTATAATTTCAAGTCAGGGATTGTGATGCCCCCTGCCTTGCCTTTGTTGCCCAAGATGGCCTTTGTTATTCTAGGTCTCTCCTGGTTCCAAAAGAATTTCAGGAATGTCTTCTCTAGATCTGTAAGGTATGTTAATAATATTTTGATTAGGATTGCATTAAATCTGTATAACAGTTTTGGGAAGAGGGTCATTTTTACAATGCTTGTTCTTCCTAACTAAGAGCAAGGGCTATCTTTCCATTTTCTGACATCCTCTTCAATCTCCTTTTTTAGAGTACTATAGTTTTCAACATATAGGTCTTTTACATCCTTTGCTAGGTTGATTCCTAAGTATTTCCTTTTTTTGGATGTTATTGTGAACAGTATTATTTCCCTAATTTCTCCGTCAGTGAGTCTGTTGCTTGTGTACAGGAGTGCTATTGATTTTGAGTGTTGACTTTGTGTCCAGCTGCACTGCTTAATTTGCTTATTAACTCTAGTAGCCTTTTGATGGAGTTTTTGGGGTCTTCAATGTAGAGTATTACATCATCTGCAAATAGTGATCATTAAACTTCTTCCTTTCCTGTTCTTATTCCCTTTATTTCTCTCTTGTCTAATTACTCCGGCTAACATTTCCAGAACTATACTGAATAGGAGTGGTGACAGTGGACATCCTTGTCTTGTTCCTGATTTCAGAGTGAAAGCTTTCAGTTTTTGTCTATTTAGTATAATGTTGGCTGTTGGTTTGCCATAGATGGCTTTTATCAGATTCAGGTAGATACCTTCTATTCTGAGTTTCTGTAGGGTTTTTTTCATGAACAAGTGTTGGACTTTATCAAAAACTTTTTCTGCATCTATTGAAATGATCATTTGATTTTTATCTTTGGCTCTGTTGATGTGGTGTATTACATTTATTGATTTGTGTATGTTGACCCATCCCTGCATTCCTGGGATAAATCCCACTTGGTCATGATGTATAATCTTCTTGATGATTTGTTGCATTCTTTGCCAGTGTTTTATTGAGAATTTTTGCATTGATATTCATTAAGGAGATTGGCCTATAGTTCTCCTTTTTGTTTGGCTCTTTTTCTGGTTTTGGTGTCAGAGTAATACTTGCTTTCAAGAATAAGTTAGGGAAAATTGCTTCCCTTTTGATTTTGTTGAAGAGTTTGAGTAGTATTGCTGTTAAATCTTCTCTAAATTTCTTGTAGAATTCAGCTGTAAATCCATCAGAACCTGGGCTTTTCTTTGTTGGCAAGTTTTTAATCATATTTTCAATTTTAGTAGCTGATAATAGGTTATTCAAAATTGTTATATCTTCTTGATTCAGCTTTGGTAATTCATACATTTTTAGGAATCTGTCCACTTCCTCTATGCTTTCCACCCCATGTGAGTAAAGGTTTTCAAAGTAGGTATTCATGATCTTCTGAATTTCCATGGGAACTGTAATAATTTCACCCTTTTCATTCCTTATTGCATGAATTTGAGATTTTTCTTCCTTTTTCTTGATAAGGTTGACTAGAGGTTTATCAATTATTTTTATTTTTTCAAAGAACCAATGCTTTGATTCATTAATTCATTGTATTGCTTTTTTAGTCTCAATTGCATTAATTTTTGACCTGATCTTTATAATTTGCTCTCTTCTATGAGCTTTGGTTTTGACTTGCTCTTCTTTTTCTAGAAACTTGAGGTGTAGCATTAGGTTGTTTGTTTGTGCTCATTCTGTTTTCCTGATGTGACAAATCATTGCTATACGTTTCCCTCTTAGGACTGCTTTCATTGTGTCCCACAGGTTTTGGTATGCTGTATCTGCATTTTCATTGAATTGTAAGTATTGCTTAATTTCTTCTTTAATTTCATCTGTAACCCATTGGTTGTTCAGGAGGTTGTTATTCAATTTCCATATGTTTATGTAGGTTTTGTCATTTCTTTTGCCATAAATTTCCAATTTCATTGCCTTATGGTCAGATAATATGCATGGAATAATTTCAATCCCTTTGCACTTACTTAAGCATGTTCTATGGGCTAATATATGGTCTATTTTAGAGAACATCTCATGTGCAGCTGAGAAAAATGTGTATTCTGATGTTGTTGGGTGGAACACTCTGTAAATATCCATTTGTTCACAGGTTCAATTCAGTTCTGTTATTTCCTTGCCAACTTTTAATCTAGTTGATCAATCTCTTTGTGACAATGGGATATTAATGTCCCCTGTTAAAATTGTGTTATTGCATATTTGGTTTTTCATGGCTAGTAATATTTGCCTATATAGTTGGGTTCTTCTGTATTTGGTACATATATATTTATGGTTGTTAGCTCTTCCTCTTGAATGTTTCCCTTAACAGGTATGTAGTGACCTTCTTTAACTCTTTTGATCATTTTTGGTTTGACATTCAGCCTGTCTGCAAACAGAATAGCTACCCCTGCTTTTACTGGGTTCCTGGCACATGGAACATTGTTTTCCATCCCTTAACTTTTAGTCCGTGAGTTTCCTTTTGAGTCAGATGTGTTTCTTATATACAGAATATTTTTAATCCTGTTTCTTGATCCATTCTGTCAACCTATTTCTTTTAGTTGATGAATTGAGTCCATTTACATTGATGGATATAACTGATATGTACTGGCTTAACTTCATCATGTTATTTTCCTTTTGTTGGTTCCCTGCTTTTCCCCTTTGTTTAATGACTTGTCCTGTCTGGTGGCTTCTTTCTGTTATTGTTCTGGAAACTGTAGTCTTTTTTATCTCTAGGTAGTATGTCTTTCAGTACTCTTTCTAGGGTTGGTTGGGTGGATATGAATTTCTTCAGTTTTTCTTTGTCATGGAAGTGTCTTTTTTCTCCATTAGTTTTCAAAGAAAGTTTTGCAGGGTACATCAATCTGGGTTGAAAGTTGTATTTTTTCAGGGCTTGAAACACGTCACTCCAAACTTGTCTTAACTTGAGGGTTTGTGCTGAAAAGTCTGCCGTGATTCTAATGAGCCTTTTTTGATAGGTGAGTTGTATCTTTTTCTCTCACAACTTTTAGTATTCTGCTTTATGCTGAATTTCTGGGATCTTAATTGTTATATGCCTGGGTGTAGATTTATTTTGGTTATGACTGTTTGACATCCTATATGCCTCACTTATCTCTATCTAATTCTTTTCCCATGTTTGGGAAATTTTCTGCCATTACTTCTGCGAATAGTATTTTTTATGTCATTTGCATTGACTCCTGTATTTTCATTGACACCCAATAGTCTCATATTGTTTCTCTTTGCATTGTCTTCAAGATGTTGAATTATTATTTCATGATCCTTGTTATTTTATTATTTATTTATTTACTTTTGGTGCCAGTGATTGAACTCACAACCTAATGCCTGCTAGGCGGGTACTTTCACCACTGAGCTAAATCCCCAGCCCTATTTTTTGAGACATGGTCTCACTATGCAGTTCAGGCTGGACTTGAACTCACTTTGTAGCCCAGACTGATCTCAAACTCACAACAATCCTCCTGCTTCAGTCTCCTGAGTGCTGGGATTAAAGGCATGTGCCACCACGCCTGTTTCTCCCTTGTTATTTTTGGAAGTTCTTTCCTTTCATGATCAGCTAGCTGCAATCCTGTCTCCAAGGCCCAAAAGTCTATCCTTAGCTTCATTCAAACAGTTTCACCAGCTTTCAATGGAATTTTTAATTTCCTGGATATCTCTGAATTTGTTTCATGTATTGTGTTTCTTTCCTGTATTGTTCATTCAAGGTTTCCACCATTTTCCCATGCTCCCGTACTTTTTTATCTGTGTCTTCTCTAGCTATGCCGAGCAACTCCTTTATTAAGGTTGTCACTTCTTTCTTTACCTGAGAGATTATTTCTAATCTGATTTCCTCTGTAGTTCCATGGGTTTGATTTTTTTTAATTTCACTTCCTGTCTTTCAGAAATTTCAGGTGCAAGATTTCTAATGTACTCTATTTTGATATCTCCTGTACTTGCATTTTGCTTTTTCGTTTTGTCATTTTCTCCTTGTGTTAATATTTTTGCCTTTCAATCCCACTAGTCTCAATTGTCCATAGTGTGTGTCTTATGGTCCTACTGTGTGGCTGATGTTTGTCCAATTGCTGGGTCCCACAATGAAGGGGAGGGGCCAGTCACCTGAATTCCTCCCTCAGGGCCTCTTGGGTGAGTCTTATATTCTTTCTAGGCTGACTAGCCCAGGAGTAATGGTGTAAGCCAACACTTAGCTCTTATTGTTACTGTGGCTTCAGGGTGTTCCAGGCCACCAGATGTACCTGGCTACAGTGTGCCTCGACTGGGACCTTACCCTATCACTGGGGGTCTCATAGACTCTTTTGAGTTCCTCCAGATTGGGGGAGGCCGTGTCGGTGCTCTCCTCTACCCACCTGGTGTTCTCTGTGTGGAAGAAGGATGCACCCACACTCTTGCTGGGTTCACCAGGGTTCTACAGCTGTGGGGAAAGGGTTCACTGCTGTTCCCGCTTACCCACTGAGGTTCTCTATTTGAGGGGGAACCTCACCACACTGTTGCAGGCCTGCCGAGGTCCTCTGTGTGGACAAGGGGCCACTGCAGCTCCCACCAGCTCATCAACACTCTGCAGGTGGTGGAAGTGGTCGCTGATAGTCTGTGGGCTGCTGAGGTCTTTGGGGTGCAGGGGAAGGGGGGCCAATGATCCATCCTGTCAGCTGCCGAGGTCTCTGGGGTGCCTCATTTGGCATATTTATACGTGTATATAACATACCTTAATGAACTCTGCCTGCTTGTTACTCTCATATTTCCATAATTTTTTGCCTACACTTCTTTTTGTTCCAGAATACTACACTACATTTTCTTGGTGATTTATTTATTTAATTAACATATTTACTGAGCACCGTGGTCTTCCAGGTGGCTGAGATCATCTATAGAAACACATCGCCCTGGCTTTGGTGAAGTTCATCCGGGACAAAGACGCAGGTGATAATCAGGAAAAGAGGCCAAAAGATGCCCGCCACAGTCTATGAAGATGGCGCTGTGGGGGGTGGGATGGAGGGGGGGAGGGAAGCTACGGCCTGCCATTTGCTGTTTTGCCCCGAAAGCTTTATTGGAAAGCAGCCACTCCCTTTGTCCGTGGCTGTTTTACCCCACCCTGCTCACTTGTCGTGTCTCCTCAGGTGACCTGGACTATGACAGTTTGTTAGACTTTTCTTGTTTTTGATGACTTGGACAGTTTTGAGGGGTATTGGCCAGCTATTTTGTAGACGAGCTCATTTGGTTTTACTGGATGTTTTCCTCATAGTTGGACACATGTTGTGGCTTTTGGAAGGAGGCTGAGTGCCGTTTTCCACAATCACAGAGAAGAGCTATGTGAGTGGCTTGAGTTACCGAGGACGCTGACCTTGATCCTGTCTTGGAGTAGCATCTGCAGGCTGGCTCCCTGGGTTTGCCCACTGCCAGTCCCCCCTCTCTGCCGCCTTCCCACCCATACCATCCTTCCCCACCCATACTGTCCTTCCCACCCGTACCGTCCTTCCCCACCCATACCGTCAGTCCTCGCAGCTCACAGTCCTGGGTGAGTTCGCAGCTTCGCTTTGGAATGGCGGGTGGTGGAATCTACACATACTATTTGAGTTTCTCTGCAGGTAGGTTTTTCTATTCTCCATTCATTTAGAAAACTGTTTATGTTAGTTTGACTAGATGGATACTCTAATACTTTGGGCTATAACTCAGTACACTATCTATTGTGGTACTCAAATTATTTTAGCTTTAATTTTTTATGGATTTTTACAAGTTAAAATGTTAAGTTTAACAACTTTTTACTATTTATTTGTACTTAATTGACATGATGTTTTAAGAAGAGAAACTGTATGATACAGGTTCTTTAAAATGTATTAAGATTTCCTTATGTTCTATTAGATGTTAGGTTTTGTAAATAATCCAAGTTGCCCCAAAATAATTTTTACTTTCCAGTTATTGAGAGCAATCTTCAATGTTTGCTGTCAGAGAAAAATTACTGGAGCCTTTTCAGATTCAGTACGCATGTGCTTGTACATGAGTGGTATGTGATAAAAAATGTGGCAAAAGTGTAAGTAAGTTATTATGGCAGAAGCTACATTGCCATTAATTCCTCTCAAAACACCTCCCTTATTTGGAACACACCTATCCCCTCATTCTTGGCAAGATTTCTTGTATAGTGGTCTTTAGTGAAACGTGTACCATGTTTTTCCACCCCAAGGCACACATATGTGTTATGTAATACATGCATGCATTCTAAATCATTGGAATATATGTAATCAGAAATAGACATAAACCTTTCTTACCACTGCAATGATAAAATTTTCAACCTCTTTTTCTAAACATATCTGCCTATTTTTATTTATTGATAGCATAGTTTTGCAGTTAGATATTAAGAATACTCAAGGTCAGATTTATGTATTTTTCTTGATTCATTAAAGCTGAAATTTAATGCAGTGACCTTTTTATTCTTAATATTTTTATCAAATTTTCCTCTTTTGACAGTGGTAAAATTGTACATGGTTTTATCTGATTAGTTCTTACCTGACACTGTTTTTTCCACTAATTTTTATCTTAATACTTTCTGTATCCTTGTTTTAGAGATGTCTATTGTAAGTAGTAGGTAAATAGTAGGTACTGTATCTGGATTAGAAAACTTTATTAGCTTCACGATCTTTGTTTTCGAATAGAAAAACTTAGTTTACTGTACAAGTGATACATATATACATACTTATTTTCATTTTACATTAGATTTCTATTCATTCTGTTATTTCTGGATTTTCTTTTCTTCTATTTCTCTTACTGAAGTGCTCAGTCTTCTTTACCCCTATTTTTGGGGGTATACATCCTGCTAGTTTCAGTGGAAATTTAGCATGCATATACAACTTGCCAACACCTACAATTAATTGCTGTTTTCTCCCCGTTGTGGAGAAAAGAACTCTGAAACTTTTTATTTTACATTAGTCTCCTTTTATTTTCTGTAATTCTATTGCTTGTATTTTATAAATTATTACTCATGTGTTTTCACTTTAATATATTAGACTCACACTACTTTTTTTTTTTTTTCCTGTGGCAGGGATCAAACTCACAACCTCGCGCCTGCAGGTACTTAGGCCACTGAGCTAAATCCCCGGCCCTAATGTATTAGACTCAAATGCACATTTTCAAAACTTCAGAGTAAGAATTTATTCTATATTTTAATATTTTCTGTCTGTGTTTTTAATAACTGGCTCCCCCAGTGCTGGAAGTGGAGCCTCGGTCCCGGATTCCAGGCTTCCCCGGCCTCCTTGCAGGGTCTGTGGGCTCGGCTTCCGTGGTGCGCCTCGTCGGGAGGCTGGAAGGCACACGCGTGTTCATGCTCCCTTCCGGCACCAGGAGCACTGGCCACGGTGAACCTCCACAGAGAACGCAAATTTGAAAGGCTGGCTCTGCACCTCAAAGAAAAGAAGTTGGCTGAAGCCAGAGTTTCTCTGGTTTAAGACCTGCTCTCTTTCCTCTTGTTTATCACAAGAAGAGCAGTTCTACCAGCTACCTCCTTCACCCAAAAAGTAGGTTTTCCAGTCTCGATAGAGTTTTTCAGTCTTGATAGAGCTGCAGTGCATAGGAGCAGTCGGCCTTGTCTTCCACCAGTGCCACTTCAAACCTGTGCATGGTTCCGGGAGAGAATCCCTGCACCCCGCCCTGCAGGCCCGGGGCCCACCTGGGTGCCATCCAGGGCGGGCACAACTCTGCCTGCAGCAGCGAGCAGAGCACTGAGCGCACCTGCCACCCGGTCGAGGTGACCCCGAGCTCAGAGCGCAGGACTCCAATGGCCTGGCGGGGAAGTGGCTCCGCCGTGAGGCTCCGCCGGGGAAACGTGGAGCTCATTACCGGGTCTCAGTCACTCGTGGCTGCACTGAGGGGTGCATGACTCAGCCGCACAGCGGAGGTTTATTTTTGGCTGAATATAACCTGCCAGCATTCTCATTCTGAGTCTACACTCATCAAAACCCAGACTTTTAGCCAAATTTTTCCTGGGGCCTTATGACTCAGAAAGTCCTATTTTAGCGTCTTCATTGTAAACATGACCCTAACCAAAAGTGGCAGAGCCTTGAGAACGCGGAGCACAGGGAGAGGGAAAGCCTGTCCCCCCCACCCCCCGGCAGGTGGCATCTGTCCCCCCTGCGTGGTTTACAGACCTTGATTACAGGCGTCTGCGCTGGGATCTGGCCAGGTTCCACTCTTACATATAGGAAACATGTTTGCTGCAGCTGTTTGTTTGTTTGTTTGTTTCAAACTGGATCTTGCTGTGTGGCCCAGGGTAGCCTTGAGCTTCTCGGGTAGCTCCGGCTGACCTCTAGTTCAACATCCTCCTGCCTCAGCCTCCAGAGTGCTGGGACCACAGCAGTGTGCCCCAGCAGCTGTCCCTGTCTGAGAGACTTTTTACGAGGAACCGCAGTGCAGCGTGCTAAACCTCAGCGATGGCAGAAATGGCTTTGAATACTGGGGTCTCGTTGCTAGTTTTGCTTTGCTCTGATCTGGCCCTGGAGCCGGGTTCCTTTTGCATTGAGTTGTAGGTGTGCCGGGGGCCAGCAACAACCGGGCAGGAGACTGAGGCAGACGGAGACTGGACCGCCCCTTCCTCCACAGGGCTGTGGCCGCCCTGCTCCTCTGCTGCAAACCCGGTGGGTGCTGAGGTTGGCCCTGGACCCGGCAGTGGGATATGAGGAAAGATTTCAGCATTATCACATTGCCCGTCAGGGCTATCATGAAAATGCCTGGGATCATCAGCTTAGAAAAGAGAAACTTCGCTTTGGCTCACAGTTCAGGAGGCTCCAGTCCAAGCCAAGCGGCTCCCTGCCCCGAGATTCAGAGGAGGAGGCTCATGATGGTGGGAGAATATGGCAGCCAAAGAGAAAAAGGGAGGCCCAAGGTCCCACAGTCGCCTTCAGGGCCACGCCCCTGTGACCTCACTTCCTCCCACCAGGCCCCACCTCTTGAAGTCCCATCACCCCCAAGTAATGCCCCAGGGACTGAGCCTTTAACTTGTGGACTTTTAGGGGACCCTTATGCAAACCATAGCAAGGTGTCACTGGAAACTTCATTTACTGTAATAGCTCCTCACTGACCCACGAGAACTCCGAACCCCAGATACTCCGAGACACAGCTGACAGAAGATAGTCTGTCTGCCAATCCTGGGAGAGCACGTGTGCTCAAAAGCCCGTGCCTCCCGAGCCTCTGCTGAGCGACTGTTTCGGGCTTGTTCCCACCCTCTGGGGACCTCACTGCAGGTGACACTGCTAACAATGCAGGGCTCCACGCTGCAAACATCCTGGTTCTGCAGGACGTGAGCCGTTCTTCTGCCATCAGGAGTCCCAGCGTCTCGAACTGCAGCACCTCGGGACACAGTGGAGTGAGGACTTGAAAGCGTCAGCCTGTGGATCCATGCTTCATCATCTCCTCTCCGGTCACCAACAACCTGCCCCCATGGGCCAGGCCTCCTGCTCCAAGGACAGCATCCTGGGCCTGGGAACTGCTGTAGACCCTGCCCTCTCTGAGTGCCAGAGCTTCCTCTCTACAGAGGCCAGTTCAGGCTGATCTTAGATTTACCCATAGGTGGGGATTCTCAGGCACGTGGCAGCTCTGTCCCTTAGGGCAGTAGATGTTAACATCCCTTAAGGTTTGTTTTGAAGGCCTATTAGCAGGTGGTGGGACCTTTAAGAGGTGGGACCTAGTGGGAGAACTTTAGGTCATTGTGGGGTGTGGCCTCAAAGAGGACTTTGGGACTTTGGTCTCTTCCTCTTTCTTTTGCTTCCTGGATGATGAGACATTTGCCCTGCCTCCTTTTCCTGCCATGATCATGGGCTCAAACTTTCAAAATCATGAGCCAAAGTAAATCTTATACCTTTGTAAGATAATTGCTTTGGGTATTTTGTTATAATAGACTGTTGAGTAATATAGACAATGTAGAGTCCTAATATGTGTAGAATTGAATTTGAGTTACCAGAGGGGTGGGCCTGTCTGACGCACTGTCCCCACCATAGTTTCTCCAGGACTGGGCTCTGATCTGAGACCCAGCAACTCATGAAAGAGGTAGAACTGCCCAGAGCCTGGCCCAGGCAATGTGACCAAACTGTCCCCTGGGGCGTTCATGCATGCATACTGCTGCACACTGGTGGGTTCATTCCTGGACCTTCTTTTGCTACTTTTGCTGGTACTGTGATCTATTAATGGAACAGTTCTGAAATGTTTTCCCAAAGCTGCTTTTAAACACCTGCTATTTCTGTGACCAGACATAAATTGGAAGTAATTAATCCAGGCTGGTTTCCCGGCTTACAGCGCACCTTGTGATCATGAGTAGATGCAAACACCATTTTCTGCCAGAGGTGGATGCTGCGATCCTCTTTAATTTTTGTGGGTATGGTAGATGCAAAATGACAGAATGTCACTACCTTAATTTGCAGTTCTGTGGTCTAAGGAATTTAAACATATTCCCATGTTTTTGGTTCACATGGTTTTGGTTGCCTGTATACATTCTTTATCCAATTTTATGGAGATATATAAAAGCAATGTGGATACTGTAATAATTACTCTTTTGCCCATCACACATATTACCTTTGTAAAGATTTTCTAAAACTAAACATTTGTTGACATTTTTGTACTTTTTCACAAATACTTTAATTTACATGTAAGTTAATTAAAATTTTTCTTCTACAGATTTTGAGTTCCTTAATTTTAACTAAGAAGGTTCTCTTACCTCTAATTCTTTACTGGGTAGTTACACTTCTAACAATTTATCCCATTGAAATAAAACATCAAGACATCATGTTTTGAGGTAGATATCATGTTAGCATGTTTCGCCGTGTAAAAATAAAATGAATGTCTATTAGCAGGGTAAGTACTGAATAAATTATGAGAGAGTAAGCAGTTGCTTTACATATTCCCATGAAATATTTTTGAAAGAATAAAGCAAGTTTAGGAACTAGGATCTGAGGAAGGATACAACAGCAAAAGAGGTGCATGGATCTGTGTAACAGACACAGTTTATGTCCCCGTCTACATGAGCACAGGGAAACGGAGAAGGCTGTGTACGGGGCAGGAAGGGACGCGCTATCGGGTTGTGGGGAAGGAGGCGGGGAAGGAGAGGGCTACGCACCAGGGAGGGGAAACTTAAAGACAAAGTACAGTGATAACACCTCCCTACCTCAAAAAGCAAGCTACATTTTCAATTTCTGCTTTCTTGAAAATTTCTCATCACTGTAAAATTCACCTTTCATTTATCTTCACACTGTCACCCAACGGGCAAGCTCAGTCTGGCACCGGACGAGAGCAGAGTGGAACAGGGAGACCGCCTAGCTCGGCCCCCAGCTCCTTGGGAGTGTTAACCGTCACTTGGGTCTGGAAAACCAGCATGGCCCCGGGACCCGCAGGTCCTGTCTAGCTCCAGAGTCTTCTCTGATCTAAACTAGGGGTTTCAGGGGCATCTCAGCGGGATCACCCCACGCGAGGGTGAGGGCGTGTGCCCAGCCTTTACGTGTTAGATACCACTAGTGGCCACCTGGCAGGGACAGCCCAAAATGTCTCCAAGCATTACCAAATGTCCCTCCAGAGGACAAAGTACCCTGAGTTTTGAACCACTAATCTAATCTGCAGGATTATTGCATCCTTTTCCTGAAATTTGTTTTTCTGGGAACTAAAAAGAACACTCTTCAATAATTCCATTGGAAAGTGACCCCTGAACCGTTTTCGTGGCCTCCACTTTGATGAAGTGTGTGTCACCTTATCGCTAGTGTGAGGGGAGATAGGAGCTTGTTGTTTTCCTCTCCGTGTGGCACAAACAAGTTACAGTGACTCATTCCTCCCGGCCCGGGAGCCTCAGCCTTCAGGCGCGTAGGGAGGGCTCTTCCTAAGTCACGGTTATCTGGATTGCTCTGCGCTACTGTTACGCAGCGAGGGAACAATGACCTAGAATATTTTACAAACGAGGGAAGTGCCTTTCTATTCATTTGCTTTATTCCTGAGCAATTACACATGCACAGGAACTGCTTCTTTATTTATTACGCTTTTATCTTAGGATTCGGGATTTTTCCCAAAGTGATAATCCAGGATAAAAGAATAAGTCAGGAACATAAAAAGTCTTCTTTGGCTTTGATGTTTTTGGTTAAAGGCAATCACTTGGAGTTTGCAAAGTGCAGAAAATGTTGAAACCTGAAGAAAATTGTCCCCAAGTGTCACGCGCGGATCAGTCCCAGTCACATCCACCCCAGTCGTAACTTGCAAGCATTTTCGCAGACAGCCGGTCAGCACAGAGGACCGTCCACGTGGTGTCCGGCGGGCAGCACTGCGTGGGGTTTTGTGTGAGTGAGGAGATGTCACTGGAGCCTTGGTGTCATCACAGTGAGGCTTCCTGGAAACACTGACCCCACCTCCAGCAAGATGCTGGTCACTGACGCAATTTCTTTTAAAAATTTTTTTGGTTTTAAAAATAAAACCAAAAAAAATAATAATAATAAGTACGTAACGGTTGGGTAGAGCTAAACGCTTTCCACCTGCTGGCGGTGCGAGTCCTCTGCTTTGGTTCGTGTGCTCAGAGGGGCTGCGTGGGGTCCCGCGTGCCCAGTGCTATGTGGGGACCCAGGAGTGAGGGACTGTGGGGCTAGGGCGCCGGCCAGCGAGCGTGTGCTGACACAGACAAGGCCAAGACACCCGCGGAGGCTAACCCGGGGCGAGGCAGGGAGACGCCTTCGGGGAAGGGGTGCGCGCTGGCCGAGTCCCCACGCCAGGAGTGGCCGTCGCGACAGAAGTCAAGGGCAGCCAGAGCGGGCACGAGGGCCGCCCCGTTCAGAATCATCCTCGCCGCCAAGCCCTGCAGGGCAGGAAGGATCTGCACGCCCTGGAAACGCTGTGGCTTAGTTTGGGGAATGGGCCTGAGGGGCGCTTAGGAGAGGGCTTCAGGGCCCGGGCAGGAGACTGCACTGCCGTAGACGGGACAGGGAGGAGGCGGTGGGGGTGGACAAAATGAGCCGGTTCAGGTCTTCACTGGGCGACACCGGGTGGGATTGATGAGGACTGGCGTGGAGCTCGGCGGGAGGGCACCCGCCTGGCCCACGCCGGGCCCTGGGTTCGATCCCCGTACCGCGGACACAGGCAAGGCCGACGGGGAGACGGACGGCGGAGGAGGGAGGGGAGCACTCAGGATGGGCCTGCAGAACCGAGCCCACACAGTGCGGTGCTTCTGTTTCTGAAGCGCGGGTGAGCGCAGGTCATCGGAGCACCTCCCCCGCGCCCAGGGCTCATCTGCGGCACAGCCGGACAGGAACTCGGGGCCCAGCCGCAAGGCCTGGGCTTGTTCCCAGGGAGACCGTCTCCTCCAGAGAGCAAAGGAGACGCTGGGAAAATGGGCAGTGTCCTTCTAGGTACAAACTGCAGTCCTGGTACTTTAGTAAAAAAATCAATCCGTCTCCCCAGACGTCTCCTGCCGCCCTGCTCCCCGTGTCCCCGGCCTGAGACTCACGCTGCAGGCCAGGCCGCAGGGGACCCAGGCAGAGGGTGTCAGGTCACTGGCTTTCTGATCATTCCAAATCCCAATGTGAAAGAGATGGGGAACCCAGCCAGCAACACAGACTGCCCATGATGGTGTTGAAAAGTAAAAGTCGTTGTGTTATCACCGCAGCCCCTAAATAACAAAGGGACAGGGCACACGGGCGGAAGCCACACACACGGGGTGGTGTTGGGCAGGGCTCGAGGTGCGGAGACCACACAGCCAGGGGACACGGAAGAGGCAGGGCCAGGGGCACTCAGGTGCTGGGACAGTCCAGCCCACGCCACGGGTGAAAGGCACCGTGGTCAGGACCGACCGGGCTGGGGCACTGGGTCCCGGCAGGTTCTCGGGGCCGGTCCAGCTTTCCTCCTGGCTGGCCCATGCCCAGAGGACGAGCCGTTAGAGAGGAACAGGAACCTGCTGCCAGGAGGTGGCCAGGTCGCAGGCGGGACGGAGGGCAGGTTCTGGTCCCAAAGCTTCCTCCTAATAAGCGGCAGAACCAGCGACCACTGTGCACCCCCAAAGTATGAAGTGACCACATGTGTAGCAGCCAAGGTCAGCAGGAGAAGAAGGTGCTTCATTGAGCCATGGGGCCCTACAGAGTCCAGCCTGGTGCCCCAGTCCTTCAGCAGACAAACTGCAGGGAGACTGAGAGGACGGGGCAGGGAGCGCCTCAGAGCGTTTCCGTGTTTACTGGCGTTTCCAGAGATGCTCGACTGGGCCATAGAAGCATAAAGAAAACTCAAGGAAGCGGCGAGCTGCTAACAAGGGGCAGGGTGGGGCGTGGGGCGGACCGTCCTGAGGAGAGGGCGGACAGTTCTGCCGAGAACGGGGCTGACTTCTAAGAGCTCTCACCCTGGGTGCTCGCTTAGTGTGACTGTCTATGTGCGTGTTTTATTTCATAAGGGAGAGCATGCGATGCGATTTATTTCCACTGGCTTCGGTTTATTCTTAGAAGTGAAGTGAGCTACGAATCTCTGTTAGTTCATCAAAAAGAATAGTTTGTGTGTTTTCACTGTTTGATTGATGATTTTGCTCATGCTTGTGTCTTGTAATCTGAACAACTACTTTGAAGATGATAATACACAATGTCGTGACCATTGTTGATCTCCTATTTTTTGAAATTCTGTATCATTGTTTTTATTCTTTTTTTGTTTCAAAATTAAAGAAAAAAGAAAAGAGTATCTAGAGAGGTATACTGCCATCCTTGCACGAGTGAAGTACTCCCAGTATGGTTCCTATTTTCTAAAACTCCGGAGAAGCTGTTTCACTGGCGGATCAGCCCAGGAAACTCACGCTAAAATGTGACCAGCGTGGCTTACATCCTGTGAGCCGACACCGTGTCTCAGATTCTTCTCCCCCTCCAGGGAACGCGCACTTCCACTGCGGCTGGCTGCTGGGCCCGATGACAGAGCCCTGGCTGGACAGCGCTCCACGGTTACCTGACCACAAAGGCTGAGGAAGAGCGTGACCCTGAAGGATGCCGGGGTGGGGACCAGGAGTCCTCGGCAGAAATCCACAGAGCAAGGGCCAAGGATGGAGACTGCGGTAGCGTCCCTGAGTGGGAAGCTGTTTGCTTCTTTACTGCAGCGTTTCCACGGCTGTCTGCCTGTAGAAGGAGCTGCAGGAAGCCTGCCGTCCACAGGGGCACCACAGCCCGCGATGGGCACGCAGCAGGGAACAGAACAAAGCCCAGCGTCACGGTTCCCCGAGAGAAGTCTGACTTGGGAGAAGTCGGCGGGTTCTCTCAGGATCCGTAGTCTGAAGCGTTCCCAGGACAGACCTGAGGACAGTGCCTGCTCCTGGGCCGACCCCCCGTTTACAACAAACCCCAAATGCCACGCAGGTGCAGTCCTTTTCCGGTGTGCCAGGAAATATTAACCGCCGAGGACGGGGAAACAGAACGGTGGGACCTATGCCCGTGGACGCACGCCACCGAGATCGAAGGGCCAGGCAGAGTCATCCTGAGAAGGGTCACCCTGGTTTCCACGCTGGCCACTCCCCCAAGCCATCGAGTGACCTCAAGGACAGCAATAGAGTACAAAAGACAGGTCTCTTTTTCCTGTGGAAAAATGGAAAATATCACACTAATAACCTTGTGACATTTACTAGCAGAATCATTGTCAAAACGCAGGTCACCTCTCATAGGAAGTCAAGTCGCACATACCTAGGAGAAAGCACATCTTGTCCGTATGTCATGGTGTTAGTAGACCGTAGTTGAAAATATGCAGGAAAGCCTCAACTTTTATTGAACAATGGACTCCTAGGGTTATCTAGTGGTCTTCTTTGGAGAAGATAAAAAAGATTTATTCATTAGTTCCCCCATACTCAAACGAACACTTCAAAAAATTGGTTGCAGTTTTGTCTCTTAGTGCCCGTGTGCTCTGGGTCCCTGCAGCCCTCAGTGTCAGTGTTGTCTCCTGACGAGGCCACATCAACCCACCCTGAGCCTCTGGGGACCGTGCACGGACAAATGGGAAATTCCCCTCCACTAGGGAGTGTGGGCTGCCGGCTGACCCCACGTCTTAGCGTCCATCCTGTCGGGACGGGGAGACCACTGGTCCCCGTGAGCTTTGGAAACCCCATGTCCTTCCCCTGTGTCTGTCCACTTTGTCCCACTGTCTGGGGTGAAGTTTTTCTCTGCATCCTTAGCTCCGCCCCTTCTATCCAGGCCGGCCAGCTGGAGCTCTAGAGCTCTCTCTCCTCGTCCCCGCCTTCGCTGAGCCTAGGAGACACAAATCTCCAGGAACTTTGGGTTCCCGCACACTCATCCTGGCTTCAGCCTCAGTCAGTGGAGGACTCACTGCGCAGGCGGACCACGCTCTGCAGCTGCTGTCAGCTGAGCCGTGTCTCCCCGAGAGACTGCAGCTCGGCCAGGTTTGACACTCCAAATCTCAGGACTTCCTGGGTCTTTATCACATGAGAGAAGAATCCTTGTGCATACGCTGTCCTTTCCGTGCGAATGGTGCTCCAGATCGCCGGCCCCTTGCCAACTCTAGAACGCCACACTGCCGGTGGCTCAGCCACTGGGGCCATTCGAGTGCCGTCTTTCCCGCGGGTGTCCAGTGGTTCCCGTGAGCCGTGAGTGAGACGGCCCAGCAGAAAAGTACCGTCCAAGTGTTTGAACCACACTTGCTGACATCTCCTTGTCCAAAGCAAAGGCATGGCCAAGGCCGCGTCACAGCGGAGGGTCGCCCCACGACGCCTCACAAGGCTGTGGCTGCAGGGAGGAAACGGATCTGCAACAACTGTGCGACCTCGCGCAAATTCCCCCGGCGTGGGAAGGGAGATGGGGAGAAGCGTCGCCGTGGGCATCCACGGTCACACCACGGGGGGCCAGGAAGCAGGCTGACTCCAGAGCGCGCTCCTAGCTTCTCTCTCACTTGCCCAGTCTCCTCCACTTCCTGACCAAAGGATGCCCGACTGATGCACTCTTATGGAGGCAGCCTCAGCCGGCAGGGCCAGGGAAGGAGCGAACTGAGGCCGACCCAACCCGGAGCAGTGGACACCACCATCCTGGCCTTGCAGGGTGGGAGCCATGAGCTCAGAGAAGCCTGGCCGGCCCCAGAACTGCCTACAGCTCGGATTTCTCGAGTGGGAATTCCTTCCTGCACAGCCTAGCCCCGTCCAGGTAGTTGGATGAAAATACCACAGAGGGCCTTTAATCCCAGCACTCAGGAGGCTGAGGCAGGAGGATCGTTGTGAGTTCGAGACCAGCGTGGGCTACAAAGTGAGTTCAAGGCCAGCCTGAACTGCATAGTGAGACCCTGTCTCAAAAAATAGGGCCAGGGATTTAGCTCAGTAGTGTAAGCACCTGCCTGGCAGGCATGAGGTTATGAGTTCATACAAGTGTGGGGGCCAAGGAACTGGAGCACTCTCTGTGATCACCATGAACCCCTGGGACATGCACTGTGGCACCCTTTTCAAATATCTCTTTTCATGGGAGCTCAGAATAGGAGATTTATTGGAATTCACAAGCACCTTAACAAAAATAAAATGTCACTGCACCCAAATGAAACTTACTTTACTTTTTAAAAAATTCCTCTGGGATTTTTTTTTCTTCCTCTCTATCTTGTGACTGCCACACTTCGGCCTTGAGGTGATGATCGGTGCAGAGTTCTTCAGCGGGCTGACCATCTCACTTGAGGATTTGCTCGGGCTCCTCAAAGTCAGCTGTAATTTTCTACCTCCAAACGTGAACTTCGAACACACATGCTCAGGTGTTTATGGAACGCTCACATTGATGTGGCGAGGGAGGGAGCGGCAGGGAAGGCGGAGGAGGTGGGCCCGGGACGTGACAGGAGAGTTTATGCGGCTCAATTGTCCCGGCTGGAACATGAGCTCTGCCAGTGAGGCTGCGCTTTAAATCACCCCGAGCTCCTTAGACAAGCCCCGAGCACCCCGCACGGCGCCTGTGTTTTATGGAGCCGAGCGGGTCGGGGAGGTAGGGTTTTCAGGGAGGGCGGGAGAGCTGCAGAGGCCGCCAGAAGGAAGGAGCGACATTAGTGACAGACAGACGGGCTTGGCTTGTCTGCGTCTTCACCACCCTCTGACACCGGCCCTTCCTCCAAGGCAGCGCGGCGGCCTTCGGCACAGGCTTGCTGTGAGGTCACAAAGCTCTCGGCCCCTTCCCAGCAGCCTTGTGTACCTGCCCCTAACCCAGCCACCCAGGAGGCCATAGAAAGCCTAGAGCACGGTGGTGGTTTCTAAAAGAGGCGCTCAACGGCCGGACTTGAGTCCTACCATGGCTGGGCCACCTGGCTCGCGGCCTCTCCCGATCTGCAGAGCACAGGGAATATGAAGGGATTGTGTGTACAGAGCTCTTTGTGTGTTGTGAGTTCATTTAGCTCATTGAAAGCTCCATTGAGCTTTACCAATTTCTCGGTCTAGAGGGAATTCAGATATCCTAAAGAGAGCTTTTTCCGGTTCACAGGGGGAAGATTGATGTTGGAGATTTCTGAGACAAGCCAGAGGAAGGTAGTGACTAAACCAGACTGCAGACCTGGGAGAATAAAATAAGAGAGCAAAAATAAATCTTCTGTTTTCATGTGCCAGTTAATCTTAATTGTCACTTGAACGGATTATGAGATTCCCGGAGAGATGACGGGATCATGAGGCGCTATACCCGCCAGTGCGCTTATCTGTCAATGTTCTTAGCCAGATGTGCTGTTAGGGGCTGAAGCCTGCTTGGAGGGGTCCTGGGGGAGCACTGTGTGTGTGTGTGTGTGTGTCTCTTGATGGTGCCTTTCCCCCAGCTCTGCTTCTGGGCCACCGTGAAGTAGCCAGCTTCGCTCCGCCATCCCTTCCACCATGATATTTCTTCGTTGAAGCAAACCAGCCATGGACAGAGACGTCTGAATCCATGAGTTGAATAAATTATTTCTCTATCTAAATTGTGGGTGTCAGGCACTTGGCACAGGGAAAGGAAAGCTGGCTAATACAGAGCATGTCCAGCTCAGGCCCACACCCGGTTGACCTTCTGAATGGTTACTCGTATGCTTTCTCCAGTGCTTTTCTGCTTCTGACCTTGTCTTTTGCTTTAAAATACATTAGAAAGAGTACAAATTAAATATCAGGCAACAGAGGAAAGGAAATAATTACAATCATAGCAGAGAACAATGAAAGCCACTTTCCATGTCCACCAAAGAACAGAAATCAAAATTAGTGCTATGGGATAGTGCTTGGAATCCTATTCACCAGTAAAATGCTTCTCACCACCACGTTAAAAGGAGATGAAGAAGAAAATATGAGCCACTTGACTAAGAAAGAGAAGTACAAAGTGCAGAACAGACGGAACCGAGCGTACCTGCCAGTTACCCGCCTCCGTGGGCTGCATTTCTCCTGTTTGATGAGGGCTTTGGAAGGAATCTAGTTTGGAGAGAATCTCACCTCTGGAACTGCTCTGTCAGCAGCGGGGTTTATGGAAACCAACAGCCAAAATTCTTCCCAGTTCGTTACTTTCTTTGGCCCCACTGTAGTGATAAAATCACTATAGACTCCACATTTATTTTCAATAATGTGTCCTGGCTGATGAAGTCTGTGATTTTTTTTTCTTTTTGAGACAGGGTCTTGCAATGCAGTTCAGGCTGGACTTGAGCTCACTTTGTAGCCCAGGCTGGTCTCAAACTTGCAATGATCCTCCTGCCTCAGCCTCCCAAGTGCTGGGATTACAGGCATGCGCCACTACGCCTGGCTTAATGCTCTGATGTTTATCAAAGTCTGTGATCCTTACTTGTCACCTTATCCTGCCCACTCTTAGATTTAGAACCTTGGAAATGAAAAATGGAAAAAGAGGCACTCATAAATGACAGCTGTCTGCATGAGATCACCAAGCACGCTTTTGCGATCAACAGGAGACTGGGTCTCTGCTATACTGGCCGCCTGGGTGGGACCTCCTCCTCTCCCACCAGGCCCAGACAAATTCACTCTCATCTTGCCCACTGCCCTGCTGCAGTTCTGGACAGTAGAACAAGCAAAGAGGGCTTTGATCAGTGTGATAGAGGCACGACCACGAGCGCCGCTTCAGCGAAGAAGTACTCAAACCCTAGAAAAGCAGGCTTAGTAACGGAAGCATAAGAAGAACTCTAACAGGTTCCCTGGCTTTGCACTGTTTCCCATGCACAAAGGTCCCGAACACGGTGCTCTATGCCCTGTGGCTCACTCCTTCCTGAAGTCTTTAGGTTGCTTATCCTATCACTCAGTCAGCAGATGCTTGATGAAACCTGCAACACTTTAGTAGAAAATGTTTATCGCATTCTGTTTAATCTTTCGATGAGCTGCTGTGTCATCTCTTCCCACACGTGTTTCCATTCCCACCAGTGGGGCGCCATGGCAATGCTTGCCATTTCCCATATGCGTTGTTTTGTTTTCTTCTAGCTTATTTTCACAACGGCTCTCCTGGAGGGTGCAAAGCGTGTCCCGCTGCCCTGGTTGGCATCTCCTTAGTGATTAGTGGTGCAGAGCAGCCCCTCAGGAGATTATTGGTCACTAATCTATCTTCTGGAAGAAATGCCTATTCACGTCGCTTGCCCATTTTTAATTCAGTTCTGTTGTTGAGTTATGCAGTTCTTTATACATTCTGAACTGTGGCCTTTGATCAGATATACAGTCCCAAGTCTTTTCTCTGACTCTGTGGACTGCTCCTTCAATTGATCTTTTCCTTGAATGCACGAATGTTTCTGATTCTGATTAAGTCCAGTATATCCGTTTTCTCCTGTTGCCTGTGATTTTGTAGAATGCAGCAGAACTTTCTAGTGGGTTTACTCTGGGCAGGTGGGCAAGGGAGGAAGAAAAGTTTTCACGTCACAATACCGAGCGAACTCAAGTTTTACATCAGTCACCCTCAATTTGAAAGGCGCCCAAGGGTGGGGGTAAAGAGGCCCTGGGTTCTAGCCCCAACCTGGAAAATAAACAAAGACAAACAAACAAATAAAAGAAAGGTGCATTAATCATTTACCCTAGACATTGCCCACTGACTGCCTTCCAAGACAGCCTTGGGTTTTCCTTTCTTTTTTCTCTCTCTGTCTCTGTCTCTCTCCATCTCTCTGTCTCTCTCTGTCTCTGTCTCCCTCTCCCTTTCCCCCTCTCCTCATTACCCTTCCTGTCCCCTGCATGCCAGCGTGGCCATTGTCCTCAGAGCCCTGGGCTCCCACCCCACCTTCCAAACCCCAGGGGCTCAGATTCTGCTCTTTGCAAGCGAAACCTGCTCCCCACTCAGAGGCCCAATCCTGCCAGCTACCAAGACAGTTTCCACAGCCCGACCCGGCAGAGGGGAAAGTGGGTGAGAGGCAGGGATAGAAATGGCCCTTGTTCAGAGGCCAGCCATGTGGAGAAGTCTGGAGGCCACAGGCTGCAGGGGGAGCCTGGGTTTGAGAACGTCTGTTACCCACCCTGCTGAGCTCTCCAGATTTGCTCTTGGGAGCCTCAGCCTTGACTGCAGCTGTGTGGAGCAAGAGTGCAGCCAGCCTGGGGGGCAGCGGGTGCTCCTGTCTGCACCCCAACACCAGGGTGGCAGCACGGCTGACAGGAGAGCTGGGTGGGCTGGCCCGACAGGAACTGTGTGGCTGGACCTCGGGGGTGCCTCGTTCCCCTCCATGCGGTCCCTCTTCCGCCGTGGGGGTCTCTGGGGAGCTGACCTTCCATGCCCGTGGGGCTTCTTCAGTGACAGAAGGTGAGAGCTGCCAGCTGTCTCTGGGTTGGGGCTCAGGATAGACAGAACATCACTTCTGCCTCTAGCAAGTCACAGGAGCAGCAAACAGCCCCTACCTCCTGCAGGTGGGGACTTCTGCTAGGAGGGAAGTCGCAGGGAAAAGGCTCCACCTGGACACTTGGGTTAGAAAGGAGAGTGCTGGAAGACGGCAGTTTCTTTCCAAGCTGCATCGAGGCTTCCAAAGCCAGGTGCTCACACTCTCCACTCTTTAGAGGTACGAGCCGTGCTCTTTTCTCTCCCTTCCCGAGGCCAAAACTCTCCTGAATATCACCTGTGGCAACTGCTCTTACTGTTGCAGAGGCCCTGGGGACTTGGCTGTCCTGCTCTGGATCCTGAGCCCTGAGGAGGGCGTGGGGCGTCCACCTTGGTCCTTAGTATCTGAGGCGAGCGTCTGTCGTGCTGTGCACGCTCTCCTGGAAAGCCTTCCCTCAACAGAACAGTGATTTCACCACGGGAAGCCGGAGCTGGGCCACATTTTGCACTCTAGATGCCCGCGCTCTTCCTGCAGGTCTGTGACAGCTGCCAGCCAGGCTGAGCGATGGGCAGGTGCTGCGGAGTGGGGCGCTCCCCAGCTTAGCGCGCCTTCCTGGAGCTGACGAGGGTGCGGGGGTACAGTGGGGTGCCCAGGAGTCACGCTGGTCTATAAAGCAGAGCTGGCCCGCTGAGAAAGGAAGCCCAGCAGGACCGATACATCCTCTGTGAGGACGTCAAGCAGCTTGTGACGCTGGTCTCAGGGCTGTTTTTAGTGAGGATATTCCAGTCCGAGGGTTTGACATGCATTTGGCGCCATGCCCCAGCAGAATGCAATGCAGGCATAATCTGATCTTCCTGCGATTGTCTGTTTAACTTGGCAATCCGGCCTGATTTTTTCCTGTGAGGCAAGCCCAGAACGTCACTGGGACAGTGGTTGGGTTAATTAATGAGGCACAATAATGCGCATAATAAAAGCTTATGATCTGAATTCTCTTCCCGCTCTTCCCCTCTCTCCTTCCCGCAGAGGACCGCCGGCCTCCCCGGAATCCGTGAGTCACGTTTCGTTAAAAGACTTTTCTTGTAAACAACAGCGAGGGGAAAATAATAACTTGAGAACCATCTGTTTGATTGAGTCCTTGACTTTTTTTTTACATTTCCCCCCATTGCATGTTAAAGGAAGTAAATAGGAAAACACCTTCTAATTATATTGCTGTTTACTGATTACAGGATAACTTTAATTGTATTTAGTTTGAATACCATCGTGACCCACGCCCAAAGCCTTCGTCATCTTCTTTCTCTTTCTCACCGCTTCTTCCAGCCCCTCTGTCGCTGGAGTATGTGGCTAATTACATGTAGTTTACTCTCAAATCCGCTGGAATCTGAGGCCCCAGACTCAGTGGGAGGGGAGTTTGCTGCACACCCAAAATCCAAATCCACCAAGAAAAGAAGTATCTTCCCAGGGGTCAGTGGCAAGGCGACGAGGCCAGTGCACACAGGGCACGAAGCACAGGGTTAGGTTCGGCAGTTTTCCCTGGGAAGGCCGAGTTTGGAGAAATCATTAAACATTCTTTGGTCATCTGAGAAGTTAGATTTAACAAGTTCCATTCTGTGAGTGGTTATTAAGTACCAAGCGTGAGCAGCAAGCCCTGAGCCAGCCGTGGGCTCGGCCGAACACCAGCTTTGGGCACCTGAGGCCCCCTGAGGCCCCGGGAGAGCGTGAGGGGACTGTCTCTCCAGCGTGTGACACCCGAGCTAGGAGGTTATTAGCGCCCTTGGGCTCTGCGGCACGGTCAGCCACCCCGTGACCTCAGGGCCAGCTGCTGACTGATCTTACCCCTTGCTCGGACCTATCTGAGCCCAGTGTTCAGTGCCCAGGCCCTCCGCAGGGAAGAGAAATACCCGGCCTCGGCCTCGGGAGCATTGGCTGTGCCCCTCTGCCGAAGAGCTGTCACTTAGCTCCTGGCTTCAGCTGGAAACTCAGTTGAGTTAAAACCTCCTTGAATGCATAAGTCCAAAATTTTTTTTAAAATGAGCGCCCTTCGTGATCAAAGTCAAAACGCATCTAAAACAGTTTCTGTTCATGACGTCATGTGCTCATCACCGCCGAGAGCCACGAAGTCAGGCTACCAGGACCCGGGGCTGGGCGGAAAGGGCCAATTCCTTGTGACTCATCAGCGGTGAAGTCACAGTCCCACTTCTCAGTTACGGGCAACTTCGGGAAACTGGGCACAGCAGGAAATAACTGCCCACCAAAGAGCCAGCCTGGCTCGCTCCTGACGCTCGCCAGGTGAGTCACTGTCACGCACGGGGCAGGGACACTGGCGGCTCCGCTGCCCCTCAGTAATCCGCGTCTGACTTTCAGGGCGTTGGGGCGAATGCTTCCTCTGTTGCCCTGTAGAAACACTCCCTTAGCTGCGTATTTTAAAATTAAAACAGAGAAAAAAACATTTTTTGTTCCTGGAATCACACTCAAGACCTTGTGCTTATCAGGCAGGTGCTTATGCCGCTGAGCTACATCCCCAGTCCAAACATTGGATTTTGAGGATTAGCTAAAAGTAAAATTGCTAGAGAAGGAAAAGTGGATGTCACTGAAAAAACCAGCAGCACACTGTGCGATGAGGGCTTAGCGTCGATGCTCTGATTCACAGGGCAGAGGCGCAGAGCCACTCAGAGACAGTGTGCATCTCACAGGGGTCTGCGCAAGCATCTGAAGAACCCAAGACTGAGACAGACACGGCTGCAAGTTCCAAGACGCCACTGTAAGGACGAGTGAGGGAAAGCAGTCAGAAGAGGGAACTAGGACGGCAGGGCGTTTAAGGAAATCCCAGCTTTGCGTCGGAAGGACTCAGGGCTACATCACCTTCTGACGTTTCTGGACTGTCTTTGAGATGGCACCTAAGGTGTGCTTTAATCTGTCTGCCATTCCTCTCCTGGGACTGGTCTCAAGATTAGGCGACCTCATCCTGATGGATGGGAGTCAGTTTATAATCTAAAGGTCCAGATAAGCATGAAAGCGAATTCTTCAAAGCACAAGGCATAGAGTGCAGGGTACACGGCGTGCACAGGGGCAGCTGGCGGGGCTGTGCAGGGAGGGGTCCCTGAAGTGGACCTGGAGCCGGGGCCAGGGGCTGCTCCTTCTCTGCTCTTTCAACTTTGCTCTTCGGGGATCAGATCCTGTAACTGAAGGCCTTGCTCCAGGCACCAGCTTGGTCCTGGAAACAGAAGTGGCCCTCTGCCTGCGACCTCGCTGGGCATCTTACAGAGCCTGCTGCGGGTGCGCACAGGCTGAGCCAGCGCCACCCAGATGTCACGGGGCTCTTCACCAGAGCCACGCTGTCCCTGTCAGCTCCTCAGACCTCTGTCCCCATGGCTTCACACATCAGCTGTAAGTCAGGTCTAGGCTCATGACCTTGGGGTACCAGGCTCCCCTTCCATCACCTCTCACGGCGCGGCTCTCATTTCGTGGACACTGTCAGCCAGGACAGCATCTCACCACGAGGAGCTCCCGGGTGGGTTCTGATTCCATGTGCAACCACAAACCTGTCCCCGGGGCCGGGGGAGGACCAGCCCTGATCAGATGCAACCCTGCTCTATAATGAGCCAGAGAGTTGACACTGCACTTCTACTAGAACCATAGGGGACGAAAGGAAATGACGTGAGCAAACTTGTAATCTAATACTAACGCTAACCCTAACCGTAACCCTTACCACTAATCCTAACTCTAAACCTCTAACCCTAACACTAACCACACAAATCTAACCCTAAGTCTAACCCTGTAAACTTAACCCTAAACCGCTAACCCTAACGTTCTAACCCTAACCCTAACCCTCTAACCCTAACCCTTTAATCATAACCCTAACCCTAACCCTAACCCTAACCATAAACCTCAAATCCTAACCCTAACTATAAACCTAAACCTCTAACCCTAACTGTAACCATACATACCTAACCCTAACCCTAACCCCAAACTCTAAGATTCTATACCTAAGCCTAACTCTCTAACCCTAAACCAATCCTCTAACACTAACCCTAACCCCTAACCTTGATCCCTAACCCTAAGATTGCTGCAGAGTTCATAACACAGGAGCACCCATGGTGAGTGAATCACAGCCGGTGACCACAGTCCCACGTGTGGAAGCTCTTCTCCTTACCACCCTACGAGACGGGGCCACAGTTATCCCCAGTTCTCAGGTGAGGGACGACAGCTCGAGGAGGTTAGGGAACCTCCCCCAGACCCCACAGCTGCTCTGTGTCCCAGCCGGGATCTACACCTAGCAGCTGACCCCACGCCTGGGCTCCAAACCCCGGGAGAGGGTGGCGGGGAGGACAGGGCCTGAGTGTGGGGACCACTGCAGGGACAGCCGGCACAGCCGCTGTGCCCTGGGCTCTTCCGTGGCCCAGTGGTATTTTCCTTGGCAACTGCGAGGGAACCCCACAAGCCTGGACACTGAGACCCTGCTGTCCCGAAACTGTACTCACGCGGGATGAGCTCTAAACAGGGTGACTCTCCGGCTCTCAGTAACTCCCCTGCCTCAGAGCGCACAGCCCCAAGTCCATGCTGAGGGGCTGGGGTGAGGGAGTACCCCCACTCCCCGCAGGGTTCCCAGACCCAGCCACCTGGCTTCTCCATCTGCTTTTCCCTTTAGAGCTATGGGAGTCAGCGTCCCCTCTGAGTTTATTTTTCCTATTTATAAAGCCGTACATGTTCATTACAGCAGCTTTGGAATTTGCAAAATAATACAAAGAAAAAATGTCACTCTGCCAATCACCCAGAGAAGTCTCTATTCCTCCTGCTCTGCATCCTCGTCCTTCGTGCTTTATCGAGTGTTGGGCTCACACTGCACCTTTTGCTTAGTGATATCTTAGGTGACCTCCCAATACTCACTCCCCCGTCTCCCAGCATCTGCAGAGCCACGCAAGCTCCTGGGGTCTGTGTGCATCACCACGCGTAGATAATTCCCTGACTGGTGGACACTTAGATCGTTACTGATTTTACACTACATAAACATTGACAAAGTAGACATCTCACTATATTGGCAAGATGTAATTTGCTATATTTGGATTATTCCCCCAGGATAAATCCCCACGTTTAAAATTAGGGGGTCCAGATATGAGGACACAATAAACCTGTGGAGGCGCACTGTTAAAATGCTTTATGGGGAGCTGACGCACGACCCGCCAGGCTGTATAACACTGCACGGTGTCATCAGTCACATCCAAGGTGAAGCTGGGGAATGGCAGCACTCTGGAGAAAGCTCCCCCAGGCTGCAGTCTCCTAGGACCCAGGCTTGAATGTTTCTGCCAGGTTCCTTTCGCCTGGAGGAGGAGCTTGGCCAATCACAACAGAGAGAACTGCAGAGTGTGTGGGGGGGGATAGAGGGATTGGTCTACATAAGGGGTTTCCCAAGGTGAATGCCACAGACCCCAGGGATTTGTACGAAGACATCTGCCCCCTAAAAGGTGTGAAATAGAAAGCAAAAGTCTATAACCAAAAACCAATGCAACCAATAAAACTAAGTCCCTGGATTTATTTGGCTCTTTCTCCACCAAACACTTTGCTGGTGAACCTCAGTTTGGTTCGACTCTTTCCATCAAGTTGTCTTCAACTGCTCTGCACCCATAAATCCTTCCCTAAATGTGCATCTCCACTGAGCCCAGACCTGAAAGAGTGGCGATTAAGCAGGAGGATGAGAGACGTCTTAGGAATAGAGGTTTTTGGTCTTTTGGAAGGTTTTCTTCAATGTATTGCTGTCTTCCAGATCCAGGCAAGATTCAGACAAGGCAAGAGCACAGAGCTATCTTCAGTAAAGCAAACATCTTTATTTATTTTGCCCTTGGCAGCAAGACAAGTTTATTTAATGACTACATAACTTATTATCAACTTTGAGATTAAGGATACCCAAAAAAACATCTCTTTTGTTTGTTCTTTGAATTAGCCAAGGGCAAATTTAGGGATTTTGCCAAACAAGGCAATGGGAAAAAATCATCTACTGGAAATAATAAGGATTTGGATGAGTCAAATTAAAACCATTCACTGTCCTCATAAATGCTTTAGAAAAATGAAATAAAATAGTTACCACTGCTTTGAGCCTTGACAAGTACTCAGAAGATTCAGATGGCAAGATGCCAGCAGTTTCATGAGTCACCAGGGAAGCAGGAAGGCTGGAGAGAGCGGGAACAGGCGGTCCCGGGGAGGCAGAGAGGCAGCACCTAGAAGAGTGCAGGCTTTTCTGACCAACTCCTGCCTCTGGAAGTAGCCAAATTCATGAAAGAAACCAGCTCCTGCCTGGGACTAGCAGGGAGGTAACCACCTGGGCAGTGGACATCACAGGAGGACAGCTCTGTCCCTAGGTCAGGGCTAGCAGAGGAGACCCTCTATTCAGAAACTGGGAGCCAATTGTCTCCGGAGCGGTCAATGCCATGGGTCGAACTGGGCGGACTAATAAACCGTCCTTCACCACCCAAGGGAAATATGCAAATAGGTCGTGTAAGTTTCTAAAGATTGTTTTTAAGCATCCCCATTTCACAGGCAAACATTGTAAAGCTGAACCTCAATATTCTTAGAACTTTGACAGGAGGGGCAAAAAAAGAGTATTTAAATATTGCGCAGAAAAGCTGCTGTCCCACTGCTGCCCCCGACTCTGCGCCACTACACGAAGGCAGAAGCAGAGATTCCCGGCAAGGCTGTGCTCGGCCTCGGTTCGGAGGTCTTAGAATCTCCCGTTCTGCTCCTAGGCGTCAATAACATGGTCAGGTGCTGAGTTTTGCTTCACAGAGCGCCAGAAAGGAAGCGGGTACATGGAGAAAACTTGCTGCACAGCCGGAGAGCTAGGGCTGTGTGGGCCCCCGGAGTGCGCCGTGGACCGCGTCGGTGCTGAACAGACCCGAGGAGGTGACCGAGTTTAGCTAAGGACATGAGGACCTGAATCAATGTCCACAGCGAGACGGAGAGAAGGGCCACACTGGACAAGCCCAGGGAGCCGTGGGGACCCGGGTCGAGGGAAGAGAAGCCAGGCTTCATCCCCGCTGGGGACAGGTGTGCCCACCTGAGCACCTTGTGGGAAGGCGGTAGGAACTCGCCAGTGCAGACCCCTGGGCCAGCGTGGAGAGTGACGTGCGAGCCGGCATTTCCCCACCTCCGGGCCCTTCTCTGGATCTAACTGGAATTCCATCAAAAGGCAGTGGTGCTTTGAAAATGCATTGCCTAAGGCACTGAGGGTTCTTCACACCGGCTTTCACAGGTTCCCTGCAGTGCAAGGTTACTGTGAATATAAAAATTTCCTTCTGCATTTTACTAGAGTGTCCACGTTACTATCCATTTATAGCTCCTCTAATGGGTACTAAGGCAGAGTGTTTGTATTATTTCCAAACCTTTTGTGATACAGAGGTTCTGCTGAGTTTTACCGTTCCCTCCCGGCCGTCACCCTCACCTCCCTCTCAGCTGCCGGAGTAACTTCAGAACGATGTGGATATTCTTTCAGACTGTGAATTATAGCTTTCTTTTAATCTTTAATTTTATACTTCATGAAAAGTTCTACAACTTTTCAACACCTTTTAAAATTTGGGTCTAACTATTGACCTCTCTTCCAAGGAAGGATTTTTTTTAAAAAGATCCCTCTGACGCTTCTTCTGAATCTGAAAAGGCCCAATGAACCACAGTCGTGTTTACAGAGCAGCATACACAAGGAGCCATTGAAGTATATAGTGAACGCTTACTTTTAAAAATGTATTGTAGTAAAACACACACTGCCATCCAGCCCTCTCAGAAAATGCATCCCCCTTAGTTCTGGTCACTGTCTGCAGCAGTTCTGGAAGTCCTCTTTCGTGAGTATCTTTATGAGGGGTGGTCAATAATATGGTGAACATTGTTGTCAAGTTCATCCCACGGTAAAAACATAACTGTGTCCTCAGCCACAATATCCACCGGGTCTGGCCCTGTGTAGTTTCTGGCTCCTCTCTAATCAAAATGATCATCAAGGGAAACGTTTTGCATCGATTCAGAACATCAAGGCAACCGCAACACTGCAACTAAAAAGAGTCCTAAGAACGACTTCCGGAAGTGCTTCAGAAAGTGGCTGGAACTATGGGATAAACTAAGTGTGTTCAAAGCCAGGGGAGGATTTCGAGGGGAATTCCTGGCAGTGCGTCTTTCAGCGTAACACATTTTCATAGAGTCACTCTTACTTTTGACAGAACAGTGCAGAGTAGCAAACTCAGAACCAGAGCGACCCGAGTTCCTGCCTCAGCTTCCAATCACAAGGCATGGACCTTGGGGCTTCATCTGACACCTCCGTGCCTCAGTTTCCACAACTGAGAAGTGAAGACAGTGGTCGTCGCTGCCCCGGAGGCTTGTGGAGGCCTGGCGCACAGTCGGTTCTCCCGACGAGTTTACCAGGATCCTATGCCCATTTCGCACTTCCTGTGAGCGAATCTTCCAGGCGCCTCTGTGCTCAGCGCTTCAGTGGCCGGGGGATCCCCTGCTCCCCTGGGCTCTCTGGTCCCCGGGGGAGACAGACAGTCATAGACTTTTCGGGCTCTGCAGCAGGAGGCTGGCTTGTGGCACAGAAGCATCTGCTGTGGCCCGAGGAAAATCAGAGAACCCGGTAACATCGTTGCATTCTGCCGCTGAGCTTCAGTCCTCCCCCCAGTGCGCCCCTGGGAGTGAGGAGACCCCGGGGGGCCCGCACAGGACGCCGCAGATGCAGGGGTGTCTGTTATCGCATACAGTCACTCTTGTCTTTAGGAATCACAGCAGCATTTTGCTGGTTCTGTAGCATAATAAGAGTGTAATTATGTAATAATATGCTCCCTATTTAGCTTCTTATATGTCAGACTCAGAAATCTGTTTGTCATATGTGCCCACAGTGAAGCAGGCCTCGCACCAGCACGGTTCCCAAGATTTTGCTCCCGCCAGCCACGCATGGCTGATGCTGCCCACCCCGCCACACAACTGCCTCCCGGACCCAGCCACAGCGGGCAGCGTGGTCACCATGGCACTGACTGTGTTTCACTTCTTCTTCCTCTTCCTCTTCCTCTTCCTCCTCCTCCTCCTCTTCCTCTTCCTCTTCCTCCTCCTCCTCTTCTTCTTCTTCTTCTTTTTCTTCTTCTTTCCCTGGCAGTGCCTTCAAGTTCCCGTCCATCGCTTCCATTTCCAGCGCCATAACGCTTGAAGGACTCTCTGCCACTTCCAAGAGGCTTTCTCAACGCTGTGTCAAGAACTTTGTTTTTAGCATCTCTTGTTTTTCCTAATCTTTTTAAACTTGTACTGGTGCACGTGTGCAGCATACAGTGATTACATTCCCAGGGCAGTGGAACCACGTACAGAACACATCTCCACTCTTTCTGTTTCTGCTTCCTTCCCTCCCTGCTCTCTGGCCTTTGGACCTCGTCTCATGTGGGAGAGCTCTATCTCTCCATTTCTTAGTATCTATATTTTGTCTCTTACCACTTAAAGTGGGAACTCTTCACCCTCTGGCTTAGCTCAGGCCCTGGGTGTTAAGGCTAACTACACATGTACTCATTTGTATCCATTAATTTGCACACTTGCCTGTCTTGCCGGGCAAGGCTGCTGGTCCTTACTAGGCTGTGCAGGAGTCACCCAAACAGAGAAGGATCCATGTGCAACAGACTTCATCAGGAAAAAAATCGGATTGGCTTATTAAATGAACCAAAAAGATCACTGAGAGCCTTTCCGACAGCAAACAAGGTGCCCCCTCTGTGCTTCTCAGATACCTGGTCCTATTGGGTTGGCATGCTTCACTGTTTTGAGCTAATTTTCAATTCCATGAATTTTAGAAAGCCCAATTAATGCAAATTACTCTTGCTTACAGAAGTGCAAATGAATTTTATTCGCTGTGGCTATGCACCGATATGGCCTTGCACGCATGGGTGTGCACACAAACCAACCTTGCTTCCATGGTGCTGGTTCACTTCAGCAACCCCGACTGCCTCTCTCTGGGCTCTTGTGGTTTGTCTCTGAACAAGATTTGACACCTTATTTCTCCTCTCCTTAGCCAGTGGCTCATAGCCTACCTTTGACACCACTCATCTTATGTTTGAATCCAAGTCAGGATTTACCTTTTTTCAAAAATAAGTTATCATTTAAAAACTTGACCCAGTCTTCCTTCTGAGAATCAGCAATCGAAGGGCAGCCTCTGGGCACTGTGGGGTCACTCGTGCTTCTGCCAGGGCCCTACGCTACAGCAGGAGCAGAGGCACAAAGGGGTCGCTTCACACGGCCTTCCTGACTGTGTTTGTCACACAGGGCTGGCCAGCACACGTGCATCAGATAAGCACACCTACTGCTTCCACGATTTATTATCGGTGTTTATACTTCATATAAATTAACCAATACAGCAGATAAGATTCAGTGCACTCAATTGGATGGGAAGCCATGAAAACTATATAAATTCGTGCAATTTGACTGTCCCATCAACAGTGGCTGGACAGGGACGGGGAGCAGAAAGCTGGCCTGGAGCACCGCCCCAGGGGCCTCCCCAGATGGCTGGCAGCTGGACTTCCAGGGAGGATTCCTTGGTTCACGTGGTTCACTCTCCTGTCTTCCTGCGCACTCTGATGCCCACGAGAACAGAACTGAATCTGTTTTGTTCATCGCTGTATCCTCAGCACCTCACTCAATCCTAGAACCTGTTAGGTGTCAAATGAATGAGCGGATGAGTAGGTAAAGAGAGCAATGAACCAGAGAACAGATTCCGGGGCAAGCAGGGGCATGGATTTCCTGCACAGTCCATGGGGTCCCACGACTTTCTCATTGGAGTGTTTCTAAGAGCTCAGTCAGAACCTCTCCCAAGTCTTCTCGTGAGCTTTCGTGGCTTTGTCTGGAGGTCACGGGGCAGGACAGTGGGTCACCAGGAGCTGCATGGTGACCAGATCGCAGCTGTGATCACAAGATTGAGAGTAGGTGAGGTGGAACTGGAAGAAGGGACACAGATGCATCCAGGTGGGCGAGCTGGTGCATCCTTACATGGAAGTTCTGGAGTCAGGGACGCAGGCCGGTCCCCCAGGTGGCTGAATTAACAGAGTGACCCAGGTACACGGAATAGCTGGGTGGAAGCCGAGCCTACAAGAATCTGATTGGCAACTCTCCCTGCACACTGTGTGACTCCACCCAGGCGAAGCTCACACTGTCCTCAACCCGCCTTGCGGTCCCCGTTCCTGGGTTTTATCTGGGTTGCACCCTCACCCGGAAGGACCGCTGTCCCCTGACCTCTGCCACCGCACTGCCCCAGACACCTGTCTGCGGTATCGCAAACCCTCCAGTGCAGGTTCCCTTCAGATCCACTCCTACGACACGCTGCCCCACCGTTCACCTCTGACAGCGACACCGTTAGTTCATGGTGTGCACCACGAGGCACCAGTGTGTACTGAGGGGCCCTCCCCTTCCAGGAGGGAATAAGGTCTGGGGGCGAGGGCCATCCTGTGCAGCCTCTGTTCCCTGGTGTGGGGCCCATTCCTTACCCAGAGGAGGCCTTTGGCCCGACTCTGAATTAATGAAATGAATAAATGCAGGACTGGACATGCCCACCCCATCGTGGTGCCGGTGATCACCCCCAGATGCTGAGGAGCAAATTTAGACTGTTACTAGGGCTTCACAGATTGAGGCCAACTTCAAAGTCCTCATCTGGGGAAATTTATGCTCAGGATCCAGACTTGGTTATTCCTGGGAGTTTCGCCATCTCGCGCTTCTCCACCACGTCCCCCTCGTTGCTGTGCCGCTGCTGGCGAACACGCGGGTCTTCAAAGGCCTCGCGCAGGGTCTGGGGAGATGGTGCTGAAAGGCGCCCGCGCCCGCCTGCCGTCCTGGAAGGCCAGGCTGGGGCTCGGGACGTCACCGCCACTGCAGCTGCTGTGAGCGCTCTGTGCGCTCTGTGCCTGCGGAGAGTGGGCTACGGTGG
The DNA here is from genome assembly GCA_004363535.1 of Dasyprocta punctata. NCBI lineage: Eukaryota > Metazoa > Chordata > Mammalia > Rodentia > Dasyproctidae > Dasyprocta > Dasyprocta punctata. The sequence continues at coordinate 3,528 of RJWM01011799.1, read as the reverse complement.
GCCGTGAGGGCTTCTGGAAGGACACTGTTAGAACACTCAGGGTGGGTTCTGTTTCTCGGGCCACAGGATGAATTAATGGGGCTAACTCTCAGCAAGTGTCTTTTTCAATAAGGTTAATCCGAAGGATCAAAATGCATTGTACACATCGAACCACCCCCCAAAATTTTTTTTAAAAAGAACATGTGAAACTAGACAGGGTGGGGTGAGGGGTGATGGGGAAATGATTAAAGTATGTGCATGTTCAGATTCGCCAAAAGGAAACCCATTAATCTGTGTAGCCAGCCTGCACTAATAAAACAATGTGAAAACAATTTTGAAATACAAGAGATCGGTTATTCGTTTCTCTGTCTTGAAATGAAACTGTTTTCGGAGACATGTTGGCTTCTTACATCAGAGAGTTTACTGAGAAGGCGGAGGGAGCACCTGCACACGCAGAGCCCCTACCCCCGGCCGGGACCCGGGAGCCACTCTCCTGATCGCCGCACACAGGGCTCCCCCAAGGGGCCGCCCCCTCCACGCCATCGTCACGCCCTCCCTCGTCCACTTGCAGGCTGCCTGCACCACCAGGGGCTCCTTGCTGATCTCTTCATTCCCTCCACTGCGGACAGCAGCCAGCCCCGCATTACCTTCCGTCAGAGCTGCCGCCTGAGTGACAGCAAGGGGTGAGGCGCAGGGCGTCCAGAGCACACCTGGAAAAGCCAGCCAGCCCTCTTCTGCAGGCGTCTGACCACCACCCTCTCCCTGTCACCCTCTGCCCACGTTCCGGACCTGGGAGGCCAACGTCGGGTGCCCAGGCTTGTCGCGGGCAGCCTGTGCACCATGTGCCCGCAGCACAGACGGCTGCAAGCTGTCCTGCTGATTTAGAAGACTCAGGGGGCAAACAAACGCCATCCATGAAGGCCTCTTAATGTGTAACACAAGCCCGGGCTGGCGCCGCCGAGTGGACCTCGCTGGTCATCTTGGCTCCGAGTCCTTCTCCGAATCCGTCAGGTGTGACCACCGCAGCTGCCGGGGCTCTGGCACCTGTGAGCTGCCCCCCAGATGGTTTATGGGCAGTGAACCTAACGGCCAAATTTCAAGATTTGTTTTTCAAATAAGTACAAGTTAAGCGAAGAAAAAATTTACAATGTCAATGAGCCAGAGCTGGCTTGCCTGGGTAAGAGGGGCCGTCTGAGAAAGCTATCAGCCCCGGAGTGAGAATCATAAAGAGAAGCAGACTGTCCCGGGTTTACATCAGGGAAAGAGGAGAGAGCAGACCTGTAATGACTGTCCCACCTGCGTGCCAACCAAGGCCTCCCGGCGGCGATGCGTCTAACAAAGGAACACTCCTCACTAAGCGGGCTCGTCCTCAGGAGGGGTGGTGCGGCCAGAGCATTTCTGGGCTCGGAGGGCAGCAGCTCACTCCGCCGTGAACCCCCAGGCCCGCAAAGTCCATCGAGGCAGAGCCCAGCTCTGAGCACCTCCTGCTGGCCCTCGTGGGAGGACCTCACACCGCGTCCCTCACTGACCTCGGTCCCACGGACAGGCGCTGGGCTGGGAGCAGCGCCGCAGACTGGGGCGGGGATCTGGGCTCTGTGGACCTGGAGGAAGGGGTGCGCTAGCGCCCCGAGATGGGATCCTGGGGCCCAGTGTCTCCCGACAGCATCCTCCATGCCACACGACATGCAGCCGGGTGGTCTGCCCTCGGCTCTGTCCCAGTCAATGGCTGTTTATTTCTCATTCGAAGGCCCCCAAGAGGAGACCGCTGCAAAAAAAGAATATGGCAGCAACATTTATTTTTCCATTTTGAATATTTTAATTTTAAAAGTTAGGCGGTTTGATGGAGTCATGCGGGGAGCTCGGCGGCACTGCCGTGGATGCAGACCCAGGCTGCGGGGCTGGCTGAGTTCCGCGGGGCCACGCGAGTGCTCCAGCCGATTCCCACCCGCGTCCTTCCTCGGTGAAGGGGGCGCCGCGCTGCGCCCCACAGACGTGTGTTACTGCACACATTCACCTGACGGCCCCGCGGGAGGAGGGAGGGGAACGGGGCTGACGGGGTCTGGTCTGCTGCCTGCGCGAGACGGGTGGCCTCGGGAGCGCGGTCCTTTCAGCCTCGGCTTTCTATTTCCTAAGTGGTTTTCTGGCCTTGCTTACCCTGGCTACTAAAGAAGTTAGACAGTTTCTTTAAAAATAGTATCAGGACTCCCGCATGGCGTTCCACAATAACACACAAGCGTCACGCGTTCCCAGAATCCCTCTCCAGAGGCAGACTTGCAGGAAGGCTGGCTGTGCAACGGGGTCCCACTCAGTTTTGTGGGGGGCACACAGTGCCCACTGGGACTCTGTGCTGGGTTCCCAAGCACCCAAGCTCTGGGTGGTGAGCGTGAAGGAAGTCTCCCCACCGTTTGCCTGGTGCTTGATGAAGGAGCGCCTCCCCTCTGCAAGGTCCTGCTTCCTAGCTCCCGTCCCGCAGTCCTCCGGAGACACCGAGAGGTCCTCCCATGCGTTCCTGCACAGGACCCCCTGGGGAGCCGTGCCTGGCCTTCCGCAGGACGCAGACCAGACAGCCCCAAATCAAGCCTTAATGTTTCTAAGTATTCCATTGCATCAGAGAGGTGGAGGTAAGTTTCCCGTCTGGCTCCATAATGCATTCTTCTTTTTAAAAAGAAAAATCTCAAAATGGAAAACTGTTCCTGGTGGAATAGTGACTTTTCCAGCAAAATTAAACATGTTTATCTCGTCGTCACCTCTCCTCTCCCCAACACACTTTCTCTGAAGAATATCCTTAGATTATCTTCCTCAGGAATTCATTCCCAAAATGCATCTCTCTTTGGGGAGCAAGCAGCTCAATAAGGACTTAACATTTTCCCCTAAACGGTATAGCCAGGGAAGGAGCCAAGCATGTCGGGGAAATGCGCTGGGGCCTTCCGCACTCTGACTGCCAAAGACACCATGGGCAGCTCTTGGGGGAGGACTGCAGGCCATGCTGGGGGACCTCACCCAGAATGTGTCCTCTGCCTGGGAGGTGCGCTGTGCACTGGGGACTTGGGTCTGCCTGGCCCTCGTGGGACCCCGCGTAGCACAGGTCCCCTGCATTCCCCAACTGGAGGCTGTGGCCCCGGCAGAGCTGCTGTTGGTTGAAAGGAGGCAACAGTGGGAAGTGCCAAGGACCCTGCTTGCGGGTGCAGCAGAAAAGCCAGCCTGGTGTCCACTGCAAAGCCACCTGTAGCCTCCTCCAACACAAAGCTGCCCCAAGCCCTGGGCGAAGGGGCCCTCTCCCCGGGGAGCGCAGACAGCGCCTGCCTGCACAATCCATCCAGGGCCAGGCCTGGGGGTGGGTAATTCGAAACACACGCAGTGCAGCTGAGACAGAGCTGCAGCTGCAAACGGCGCTTAACCAGCACCAGGCCCCATCTGCTGGGAGCGTTTGAAGTCTGCAGACGGAGGCTGCGCCAGTCCCTCCGCTTCTCCACGCCGCAGCTCATCAGCCGAGGAATGCAGGGCGCCCGAGCCCAGCCCGGCTGCCGTCCGAACCAAAGCCAGGTCCGC